>SJYQ01011006.1:296436-343867 GCA_006410935.1 Redunca redunca | reverse complement strand
ATATTATGCTACAAAATCTATTGTTTAGGCCTTCTTCATTTGAAAATGTATTTACAGTATTTTCCCTAGTCATTAAACACTTTACACAACTTGCCTTTATATGAACATGCTATTAATATAATTTTTAACATGTAATTTTTCTCTCCTTTATTCTTAATGTTTTGACATTAGTTTTTAAAAGCACGGGGATAAATATTTTTAGATGTAAATCTTTTTGCTTGCCCTTGCTTTTTTTTCCCTTCGAGATAAATTCCTAAAGGGAATTTGCTGCCTTACACCAAGTATGAACATTTTTAAGCTATAATGTAACAGATTATCAAATTGCCCTTCAAGTATTATGTATCTGAATATCTGGTCCCCCAGCAAGTATGTGGAAAAGCCGGCATATCCCCATTCTCACTAATAAATGGAGATTTTAAAGGGCCATAAAAAGCTCTTTAAAAGTCTTCTTTCACTCATAATTTACCCCAAGTCTTCCAGCTACATTCTAATTAAGGCAATCGGGTGAAGTTATATTTTTGTTCGAGTAGAACTGAATTCAGGGCTGTGAACTTTACATAAAGTATTTTCTGAGAAGAGTCTAAACTATAGAGACATCTTTTATTTATTTAAATAATGTTTAATATGGAGATTTCAAATAAGACAGAATAAAGCCATTACATTACTTCTTGTCAGTTTAAGTGGTTGTAAAACAGCTGTGAGTGCCAGCTTAATAAATAAGGAAATTTTACTTAACCATCAATAAATTCTAGTTTTCATGTTTTTGTTATTAGTTATTAAATACACAATAAAGCAATTACAGCTTTTCCAGTAGTCATGTATGGATGTGAGAGTTGGACCATAAAGAAAGCTGAGTGCTGAAGAACTGATGCTTTTGAACTGTGGTATTGGAGAAGACTATTGAGAGTCCCTTGGACTGCAAGGAGATCAAACCAGTCATTCTTAAAGGAAGTCAATCCTGAATATTCATTGGAAAGACTGATGCTGAGGCTGAAACTCCAGTACTCTGGCCACCTGATACAAAGAACTGACTCATTGGAAAAGACCCTGATGCTGGGAAAGATTAGAGAAAAGAGGAGAAGGGGATGACAGAGGATGAGATGGTTGAATGGCATCACCGCCTTGATGGACATGAGTTTGAGCAAGCTCTGGGAGTTGGTAAAAGACAAGGAAGCCTGACGTGCTGCAATCCATGGGATTGCAAAGAATCAGACATGACTATGTGACTGAACTGAACTGAAAGCAATTATATTAACTCATAGAAATTAGAGACAGTATCCTTTTCCAGAAGTCCTAGTTTGGTCACTTAATTAGGAGTTCTCACACATTGACAATTTTCCTAAAATGACAATGATATAAATGTCAAGATTTTCATACAAATAGTAAAGCATCAGAAATCTACTTTATTGTAGAATGAATGGCAATGTCACAGGCTACTGAACTGATGTCCTTGACTTGGCAGTTAGCATTGTTCACATTTCTCAAAAGTACTAGATTTTGTGCAAACTGAATTAAGAAATTAGGATCCCTGTAAAGTGGGAAGAAATGCAATTTGATGTGTGGGACACACCAAAAAGAGGGATACATATTAAAATGAATTAATAATTATATAAATCTAAATAAAATGTGCTAAAGTAAATGAAAAATTGTTTTACATTGTTGAGTATGATTTTCCAATCACTGTAAGTTTCATTGCTTAATATTAAAATAGAGGCAAATGAGTTACTTTTTATTTTTTTTTTTTTTTTTTTTACTTTTTAGAATGTTGTGTTGGTTTCTGCTATATAACAGTGCAAATCAGCTGAATTATACATATATCCCCTCCCTCTTGGGCCTCCCTCCGTTCCTCCCATCCAACCCCCTGGGTCATCACAGAGCACCAGACTGGGCTCCCTGTGTTGTATAGCAACTTTTCACCAACTATCAATTTTACACATGATAGTGTATATATGTTGATGCTCTACTTTTTCCATTTTCCCCATTCACTCTCTCCCTATTGTGTCCAAGTAATCAGAAAGAGAAAAACAAATATAAAATCTAAGAAAAATGGTATTGATGAACGTATTTGCAGGGAAGAAATAGAGATGCAAATGTAGAGAGGCAAATACATTAGAAAGAAGAGATGTATGATTAGAAAAGTGAAAGTGAAAGTGAAGTCGCTAAGTCGTGTCCGACTCTTTGCAACCCCGTGGACTGTAGCCTGCCAGGCTTCTCTGTCCATGGGATTCTCTAGGCAAGAATACTGGAGGGGTTACCATTTCCTTCTCCAGGGGATCTTCCCGACCCAGGGATCGAACCCCGGTCTCCCGCATCGGAGGCAGACGCTTTAACCTCTGAGCCAAACTGCTATTATTAAATGTGAAATTTTCAATATTATTAGTATGGACACATGCAGAATTTTCTTCTTTTGGCAGAAGAGCCTAAAAGCATATGAAAAACCATTAGATCACTACTGACCTATAATATGTCACAGGACACACACAAAAACAAAAAAATAGGTATGGCTGACTTATTTGAACTTCCCTCAAGGAATCGTCATAAAATTTCTCCTGAGTAGCAAGAAACAAAGCTTTAACACTGTTAGTAAAAGAAAGAAAAGTTTAGTTTTGTCTGCAGAAGAAATTCCCCCAGGCCTGCAGGTATACACAGATAAAGGAATATGGAGTTGTTTTCTTGATATACAGGCTCCATTTTAGCTGGGAACTTGGACATCCTACACTGTGGACAGACTTATATTGGCTTATCAATGCTACAGGCTACGTCCTCCTGTCTTCCTCTGCAAGCAAGGGTCTGCGGAATTCTAAGTTATGCGAGTCGCTGAAAACAGTTGTCATTGTTCAGTCACCCAGCCATGTCTGACTCTTTGTGACCCCATGGACTGCAGCACGCCAGGCTTCCCTGTCCTTTACTATCTCCTAGAGTTTGCTCAAACTCATGTCTGCTGCCAGTGATGCCTTCCAACCATCTCATCCTCTGCCACTCCCTTCTCCTCCTGCCCTCAATCTTTCCCAGCATCAGGGTCTTTTACAATGAGTCAGCTCTTCACATTAGGTGGCCAAAGTATTGGAGCTTCAACCTCAGCATCAGTCCTTCCAGTGAATATTCAGGGTTGATTTCCTTTACGATGGACTGGTTGGATCTCCTTGCAGTCCAAGGGACTCTCAAGAGTCTTCTCCAACACCACAGTTTGAAAGCATCAGTTCTTCAGCATTCAGTCTTCTTTATGGTCCAACATGCACATCTGTACATGACTATTGGAAAAACCATAGCTTTGACTATACAGAGCTTTGTCAGTAAAGTGATGTTTCTGCTTTTCAGTATGCTGTCTAGGTTTGTGAGAGAAGTAAGGACCACATTTTGGGAGTCCTCTGGTAACTCTTAGATCTTGTGAACTTAAGTATGTATGATGACTATTTTTATATGTAAAACACTGGAAAGAACTTTAATATTCATGTAGGGAATGTGAGTAAATATACAATGTTCTGTCTTCCTGATGGAATCAATATCATTATTGAAATTGAAGTGTAGGAAGAATATATGATAACTTGGGAAATTGCTATAAAAGGAGTAAGTTTTCAATTATGTTAAATCTTAAAAACAAATCTAAAAACTACATGTCCAAAAAAGGCTAGAGGAAAACACAGCTGAGGTTTACCATCATTTGGTTTACTGTGCAAGGACCTTGGGTCATTGTTTTTAATCTTCCTGTGTTGCCAACTTTCCACATTTTCTCTGGTAAATGTACACTAATTGTTTGGTATATAATGCTCCCTAATTTGAAAATACTTCGTGGATCCCTTGAGCAGGTGCATAGATTTTATTTTCTTGAGCTCCAAAATCACTGTGGATGGTGACTGCAGCCATGAAAGTAAGATGCTTACTCCTTGGAAGAAAAGCTATGACAAGCCCAGATAGCATATTAAAAAGCAGGGACATCACTTTGCCTACAAAGGTCCTTATAGTCAAAGCTATGGTTTTTCCAGTAGTCATGTACAGATGTGAGAGTTGGACCATAAAGAAGCCTGAGTGCTGAAGAATTGATGCTTCCAAATTGTGCTTCTGGAGAAGACTTTCGAAAGTCTCTCGGACTGCCAGGAGATCAAAGAAGTCAATCCCAAAGGAAATCAGCCCTGAATATTCTGTGGAAGAACTGATGCTGAAACTGAAGCTCCAGTACCTTGCCCACCTGATGTGAAGAGCTGACTCATTGGAAAAGACCCTGATGCTGGGAAAGATTGAAGGCAAACGGAGACGAGGGCAGCAGAGGATGAGGTGGTTAGTTAGCATCACTGACTCAGTGGACATGAATTTGAGCAAGCTCTGGGAGACAGTGAAGGGCCAGGAAGCCTGGCACGCTACAGTCCATGGGGCTGCAAAGAGTCGCACATGACTTAGCCACTGAACAAAGCAGGAGAAATGGCCGTGCCTGGCTCCACGCCCTTCCTTTCTCCTACCCTACCACCCTACTCCCCTCACCTCTCTTCCCTTCATAGCCTTCTCTGAGCAAGTGTCATATTTTTCTTGTGTATCTTTCCATAGCTAAGTGCCTAATCCTTAGTTGAAGGAATAAGTAAAATCAGTTGCTATTGTCTCTTTCTTTAGCCATACTTTGTGATGGGAATCAGTGTGCTAAGTTCAAATTTGTGTTCACAAATAAAGTGACATTTACACTATGCCCATTACAACAGCCATGAGCCCTCACTTCCCCTTCCTGTGACTTACCCGTACACTAGTGAGTCTGGTAGCTGCCATGCAGTCTGTCACCCAGAATCATCTCATATCACCTACCGTATTATCTCTCTTCTTTGTGTCCACTTATCAAAGACACCCTTGAGGCCAGTGTCAGGAGCAGCCACCATGAGAATGCCATAGTGCTTGGGATGGCTCAGAGCCCCAAAGTTGTTAATCCTCGGGTGCCAGAGCAGTGACTTGGGAACTGAAAGAGGCCAATGTGGCTGAAGGATGGAGACTGGCAGGGGTAGAGCCCAGCTTTAGAATGGAGAGGTGGATGAGGCCAATCATGCATGACCTTCCAGGACAAGTTAAGTCAGGATACTAGGCTTTATGGGCTTCCCAGGTGGTGCTAGTGGCAAAGAATCTGCCTGCCAATGCAGAAGATGTAAGAGACATGGGTTCGATCCCTGGGTCGGGAAGATCCCCTGGTGGAGGGCATGGCAACTCACTCCAGTATTCTTGCCTGGAGAATCCCTTGGACAGAGGATTCTGGAGAGCTACCATCCATAGGGTTGCAAAGAGTCGGCCATGACTGAAATGACTTAGCATGCATGCCTGTACTAGGCTTTATCCAAGATTACTAGGGAGTGCTTGAAAGGTTTTATTCAGGGGAGAATGATGTGAAAAGTAAATGATGATTCTGGCTGTGGTCCACATTTGTACAACTGGTGGGTAAGGCACCAGGCTGAGGGCCCAGGTCCTCTGGATTATGAAATGAAGACCCTTTTCACACTGCAGAGAACACTGTTAAGAATGCTCTTGGTTCAGAAATTTTCAGGGAGATGCAGGCTCTTAGGAAACTTGTTAAGACAAGTACCATACAGCCTCTGCTTCTCTGTTAGTATAATTTTGATCCTCGCCAGCCCATGCTTTTCAGTTCTTAAAAAGTTTAAACTTAGCAGGTGTTCAAGCCTGGAAGCAAATGACAAATACCAGCCTTATTTTGGCTAAGGAATAGATTTCCTTCTAGTGTCTCCATATTTCAGCCTTCATTCTGAGAAGAAAAAGATGCACCCAGCACAGACTGCTCTGCCTCACATCACTCTCGGTGTCAGACTTGGAAGACGCAGAACTCCACCCCATTTAAGGCAGAAGTGTTAACATTTGTACTTAGCTGCACTGGATTCAAACACTGAGTGTTCCGAACATTTGCAGGCAGATGTTAACGGAGATGTTCGCATTTCATGGTTTCATTCATTTGTTTGCATAGAACAACCATTGCCACCAACTTGAGCTGCAGTCAACAGAGACACATTTTTGTTTGTTTGTTTGCTGTTGAATTATGAACAAGCATTCATACAGGGAAAGCATTTTACTTTTCTGCACAGATCAGCTGTTGTTCCAGTCTTGGTTTATGGTTGTTTTTGTTGTTTTACTTCCTCTGTTGGGAAGCAGATATTACTTGAGAAGAAAGAGTGTTTTGCTTACACTACAATGTTGATTTTAATGAAAAGAAATTCAGAACCTACTTTTTCATTGAATTTTGCTTCCCTCTTTGTAACTGAGATTGAATGCTCTGCCTTCCCTGAAATGTGCATTTTATTTACTCCTTCATGCAAGTCCAAGGTCAGGGCAGTTCTTGAATTAGGAAAACATCATTATCTCCAGTATCGATCTGTTAGTCTTCTTAGTTACCTTCCATACTGCACACCAAAAGGACCCAGAAGGTAAACAGTGGGACAAAATCCAGCCCCAACTAAAGGTGCCCTTCAGGTGTGAGTTTTATGATTTCTTTGATCTCAATCAGAAATTAATGTCAATCAAAGGATCCATGTCCAACCTTCACTGAAGATGAAAAGCTGTCAAGATTCAGACAGGGTTTGCAGCTGACAAGGCAGCATTTTTATCAGTAGATATGGGAGGGACCAGTTGAGCCAATATATTGACAAGAGTGTCACTTTCACTCTATCTTAGGAAATAAGATTCCTGCCTCCTGTCCTTGGTCATAGTCTCAAACTGCTCTTGATCCAGTCCTTTCCATCTCACTGTCATCATATCTCCTTTGTCTACAGACTTCTATTGTGAGTTTCCCTACATACATGTCCATGCGCAAATGTATGAATATACACTAAGCTCCCTACATACAAACCTTCAACTTGTAAACTTTGAAAGATGCAAATGTGCATTCACATGTCCAAACTTGTAAGGTAGTTTACATGTCTGGTGTGCATTGTCACATCCATGCATCATCTACAAGTGATTTTACTTTTGTGTACTTTACTGTACAGTCCTTTGCAGAGGACAGTAGTGGAGTACGTTTATTTCAAGCCCAGGATATCTGGAAGCAAGCATAAAGGCAGCAATGTTGTACCTGGTACCACTCTAAGCTACTGTGCTGTACCACTTTCAAGGTACTGTAAGATTAAAAATGTTTTATTTTTTGTTTGTTTTTACGTATTATTGTGTGAAAAGTGTTATAAACATTTTACAGTATAGTACTATGTAGCTAATTATCTTAGTTGGGTACCTAGGCTAACTTTGATGCGCTAACAAACAAATTGGACTCATGATCTCACTCACAGAACAGAACTCTTGCATACATAGGGAACTTACTGTGTGTGTATGTGTGTGTATACTTGCTAAATATATACATTATACATATAAAACTGTGCATGTATATATATAATTGTACATATATGGGGCTTCCCAGGTGGCGCTAGTGGTGACTAACGAACCTGCCTGCCAATGCAGGAGTCATAAGAGACATGGGTTCGGTCCCTGAGTTGGGAAGAACCCCTCAAGGAGGGCGTGGCAAACCTCTCCAGTATTCTTGCCTGGAGAATCACATGGATAGAGGAGCCTGGCGGCTTGTAGTCCATGGTGTCACAGAGAGTTGGACATGACTGAGACAGCTTAATATGCATGCACAACTGTACATATATATAACTATATATACAAATAAACTATTATATGTAATTATATATAAAGGTATATATAATGTTATATATAACTATAGTTATATGTATATGTATATAAAGTCTCCCTAGCTCCTCAGTAACTCTCTAGTGGCTATGCTCTCCTTTCTTTTTTGTATCAAGCCAGTACTAAGGACCATGAAATAAAGGCAGAATGAAATATCTTTCCCCTCAGACATCCTTGCTCTCCTGACATGCAGTGTTCCAGGAAAATTAATCTGACCAGGGGGGTGCCAGAAGCAGGCAGATCAGTTTGTGGCTATTACAAGAGTTTATTACCTGCGAGGTGATGAATAAAATTGCACAAAACTTCTGTTGCAAATACCCTGACTTATTTCAGAGCTCCCATGACACACGTGCACTTTGCTGTCCGCATCATCCCTGGGGTGGGGCCTGCCTCCTGTTGCTGTGTATCCACCTCTATTTCTGAGGCCTCATCCAGTGAGAAGTTGTCAAAACACTCAGCTTTGGTTTGTCTCTTTTCTATTTTATTTGTGTTTACCTCTTGCTTGTCATTAAGGTTACAGTCTTGAATACAGGGTAGGTCTCATTGGTTCCAGCAAAGGGCTAAGGTTTTTATTCTTCTTTGAAGAAGTAGCACACAGAGATACTGATTTTAACAGGTAATTAAGCTCCATACTCTTTTTACCACTGCAGCTATGGTATTTTCTTTTCTTTTTTCTTTTCTGTATGTCTTGATATATTATATGAGTCACCACCTATTTAAAAAAATAATTTTATCTTCGAATATTATGAGTTGTCTTTGTGTCTTTTTTTTTTTTTTTGCCACACCACATGGCTTGCAGGATCTTCGTTCCCCTACCAGGGATCAAACCCCGACCCCATGAGTGAAAGTGCCAAGTCCTAACCACTGAACCACAGCCCCCTTTATTATAAATGTACAACAATATTTAATATATTTGCAGTGCAAAGTTGTCTATCAGTGAACATAGTTTAACTCTTCATTCATTCAGATCTTTTATATCTGTCAGTAGTGAGAATAAAGTTTTAAAAGAATAAGGTTTCTCTACAAGGTCGTATGCATTCTTTATACACACGGTTGCGATAATCCATAGGTATTTTATTGTCACTTTGCTCATTTGAATAATATCTTTATTGTCACTTTTCTCATTTGAATAATTTCCAACTTTATTTCTTATGTTGTTATTCCTTGTGTAGAAGAAATTTTGAACGTTGATCTCGTATCTGACAGCTTTCTGTAACTAACTTATTATTTTTCAGTATTTACCTGTTAATTCTATTGGAGTTTGTTTGTAGCTGAACGTATATTGGTTAATAATGGCACTGGGTTGTGATCATCTCATATATAGGATTTAAGTTTTGTGAAAGATCCTATTAAAATTTTTTACTAGAGATCCACAGTTTCTCATCCAAACAGCTTAGGATGAGATGGGTTTAAGAATTCAGAACTTTCCAGGTTTCAGAAATGTGATGACTCACACACTCTAAATTTTGTATAAACCCCAGTGGAGTCTCCAAACTCCATAATCAAGCACATTAGTATTTCTGCAGCAGACTGTCTCAGAATTCTCACAAGGAGGATAAAAGCTTTACCTAGTTTCTTTCTGGGTTAGGTTGGATCATGCCACCAAATGAAGGAGTCCTCAAATTAAGAAAACCTTTGGTTATTATATGGGATATGACATAGTATGGATTTTTTTTTTAATGCACAGAAAATCTCCAAACTCCATTTTGTCAGTTTTTCTACTTTTCTTTCTTGTCACTGTTTACAATGAGAACACAGTCCGTCATCTGACCTTAAAATTGTCCTACGCTATGTCTGTTGAAGGAACAAATGTTATCTTGGAATTTTCAAATTATGTGAGTTGTCTTTATTCTTTTATAGAGTTTATACTTCCTAACTCAAAGATTTACCATGTGAGGATGTTTGTAATGTGATCTTTGTAAAAAACTGAATATTTTAAGCTGGTCGGAAGTCACAAAATGCTTTTCTTATCAGGGGTCAGACAACTTCATTTAAGTGAAAAGCAACTGGTCTTTAGAAGCGGTGCTTAAAAAATTATGAGATCCGCTCTTCTTCGTCCTTTTACAAGATTGCACAGGGATGTGTTGACAAATACGTCATGAAATTCTTAGTGAATGAAAACAAGCCTAAGATTAGAAGCCAGGCTTATTCTGTCTATAGTCTATTAAATCTGCATCTGACCCTGAGAACATCAGCCTGCTGTATTCCACTCTGTATCTGTATTTGACTGGAAGCATTCACAAATGGGGAGGACATAAAATATTCAGAGCCCATGAAGCACTCGGGACTGTCAAAAATGATCTATTTCACATACATGGCCATGTGCTGGCGCTTTTAAGGCACATTTGTCCATTTATGTTAAATATATACCTACAGTCTCTGCTCTCTTAGATTTCATTGAGTTCTGTCGTAAAACTAACAATAAGCTTTGAGATGCACTTGAGTTCTGTTTCTTTTTCCTTTCTTCCTCCCCCCAGCCCACAGCCTTTGAGTCATGTATATGTGATTGAAAGAGGAAGATTGCGTCTTCAGAATGAGTGAGCTTTAAGTATTTAAACACTGTAAGGTTTGTCTATGGTTACTCAGACAGTAAAGCATATGCCTGTGATGCAGGAGACCTGGGTTAGATCCCTGGGTCGGTAAGATCTCCTGGAGAAGGAAATGGCAACCCACTCCAGTATTCTTGCCTGGAAAATCCCATGGATGGAGGAGCCTGGTAGACTACTGTCCGTGGGGTCGCAAAGAATCAGACACGACTGAGCGACTTCACTTTCTTTTCTTTCACTTTCTTTTGTCTATGGTTCAGAAAAAGAATCACTGCCAGGAGTCCCCCACCTCTTCCCTTTACATCTTCATGAGTTTATGTCTTACTGCATTGTCAGAAAAGCTTGTCTTTACTGAAATTTAATAAAGCATAGTAAGCCATCACATGATGCAGACCACAAAGGAGTGCCACCCTCAGGCGGCCCTTCCTTACTGGATTTGTTACCCATCGGTTGCTGTTCATTCACTCAGTTGTGTCTGACTCTTTGTGACCCCATAGGCTGCAGCATGTGAGGCTTTCCTGTCCTTCACTATCTTCTTGAGTTTGCTCAAACCATTATCCGTTGAGTCTGTGATGCCATCCAACCATCTCATCCTCTCTTGCCCCCTTCTCTTCCTGCCCTCAATCTTTCCCAGCATGGGTCTTTTCCAATGAGACAACTCCCCATCAATAGTGGATATAAATGGTTTTGACTGAAGAAAATCTTAGCAGGAAAATATCAAATGTGTATCCATGCTAATACCAGAGTCTAAAGCAAAACAGAATAATGTGTTTTAAATTTCAATATCCTTTGTATTCAGGTTACTGTTGAGTTTTAGTGCTTACTTATTGTCCCCTGTATCCTTGATGGGGTAGGCAGGATAATTCTACCGTGCTTTTGATGACCAATTTGTTGTTCTGTCTTTATTTCATTCATTTCTTTCCCTCTACTTGGCTGTCCTTGGTTAGTTCATGAAGAATGCTATAATCTTACAAATCAAAAACTGAGACTAAAACTTTCTTTAGTGTATCAAATTGTACTTTAAAACTTCATTAAATCTGCAGTGTCACCATCTTCATAAATTATATGACCAAGGTGTATTGTTATTATTCAAAGCACTGCAATCTTTAGTTGGAACAAACAGCCTTTTACTACTACTAGGATTGAGTGAGCTAATGAAATTCTAGTTCACCTTCACTATTTGCTAGAACATGTATATTGCTACTACGTGAAGGAAATACATATTTCTAAACAGTGTTTGAAAGAGACACTGAGTTCTGTGTGTTTCCCTCACCAGTCCCACCCTGAACACATTTTATACTCTCTCTCTCAGATATAATTCATTTCCAGACCCAGAATAACATTAACAATTCCCTCCTTCAAAGTGACCTTTAGCCAGTTCGGTCACTACTTATATCTGATAATTTACAAGGAAAGGTTAAAACACTTGAAGCTAGGCAGAAAGTTAAGGTAAAAGTTATTGAGTTTGCAAAATAAAAATTGGGTTCAAACAAATGTCAAAGTGATGCATGATGAAATCCCAATATCCATGTCATCTGCCGTTTTTCGTTATTGATTAACACTCTCAGAACATTTCAAGCAGCAGTTAACTTAGCTAGTTGGCGAGCAGCTCATCCAGAAAATGCAAAGTGGTAATAAGCACCATGTGAGCAATCTGCTTCTAGACTCATGCTATTCAGTAGATGTTTGATGGAGAGATCTGTGCTAAAATCTGCCATAAAAACACTATGTAGAATTCTAAAAACTGAGTGTTTCAAACAGTGGAAATAGATTACTTAGCATCATTCATGGTCAAGTATTCTTGAGTCCTCAGAAAATGTGTGTTTTTTTTTTTTAATATATTTTGGTAAGTCTCATAATAACCAAAGGAGTTCTTTTCTGTACCTTATGAACATGGTTATAGAAAAGTATTTGAAACTTAATTAAACAGTATTCAGATTCATGGGATATTACAACTGGAAGCAAGCTAGAAAGCTTCAGAAGTGACCTCTCATTTGCCAGGAAAATTATCTGAGGTTGAAAAAGCTAAAGGGGCATGAAGCTGCCACTGCTGTTCAGTTGAACACTACTTATTATGCATACTATTTACACGTACACATGCTTGCTTTATTTTCCAGGATACCTCAATTACTAGTTAAGAATGTTGAAGATCTATGTGGTCCACTCTTTGCCATCTGAGACAAAGGAATGGGTACCCACTCTAGTATCCTTGGGGCTTCCCTGGTGGCTCAGACAGTAAAGAATTTGCCTGCAGTGTGGGAGACCTGAGTTTGATCCCTGCATCAGGAAGATCCCCTGGAGAAGGGAATAGCAACCCAGTATTCTTGCCTGGGAATCCCCATGGACAGAGGAGCCCTGGCAGGCTGCAGTCCACGGAGTCACAAACAGGTAGACATGACTGAGTGACTAATATTACTTGTTGTCTGCTCAGTAGAATAATGCAACTCATTCATCATGTTCAGGAGGATACAGCAAAATCACACAGAAGATGAGATCTACATCTGGGAAGGAGGACTTAAAATTAAATTAGAATATTTACACAGAGTGAAATCCCATGCAAAATCCCACACAATATCAAGTTCTCTGATACTGGACTCAGAGTTGAGATAATCCATTTGCATGATAGGTGATAGAGCAGGTTCTTTCAATGAGCGTGCTCACTTTGAAGGCCTCTTCAACTGTGATCATGTGACTTTTTCAGGGGATGAAGTGGTTTACCTACTGTTTCCCTTTTTTAATTTCAACTTTGCAGAGGTATGTGAGTAACTGACTTTAATGTAATTGAGCACACGGTGATTTCCACTTATGGTTTATAATTTTTTCTAATATTTATTTATTTATTTGGCTGGGCAAGGTCTTAGTTGCAGCAGGTGGAATCTTCCATCTTTTTTGCGATATGTGGGATCTATTTTTAGTTGTGACATGTGAACTGTAGTTTCCTGACCAGAGAGCAAGTCCAGGCCTCCTGCATCGGGAGTGTGGAGTCTCAGCCACTGGGCCACCAGGGCAATTTCTATAGTTCTTACTTTTTTTCAAGACAACTCCTAATTTCATTCAAAAAGCTATTTTCTTATTTTTTAGCTGTGAGTTCTTTCTTCTAGGTCAATAGCTATTGCTAAAAAGTATGGAGTAAAGCATGATTTAAGCACACTTTACCATTGATTCAAATTTATACCATGGCTTTTAGTATATTAAATTAGTCATATGTAGGCATCTTTGAAATAACTTGGGTCTGCCTTGTACTGTAAGTTACTTTTTCCTACCGTGGTCATTAGCACCTGCTTATACCCAATTCATTATTTTTCAGGGAAGATTTATTCAAGTCTTTCTCAAGTGGATAGAATAGACACATGGCCAAGATTACCTAAGCCACCATGCCGTCAGAAGCTCACTATTGATTACCTGTAGATTTCTGTCTCTCTGACTTAGGTTGTGTCTATCGGTAGGTCCCACAGGGTAGCAGTTAGTGTGTTAGTCCAGTTTAATCTGACCTTCAAATGCTCTAGTTTTGTTTCTTGTCTAGAAACAAAAATTATAGCACTACTGTAGACAACTTCAAGTATATCGCCATCTCCCTGTCTAAGTATCTGCAAGTCTGACTTTGTCAAGATTAATCTCTGGGTGTTCTTCAGCTACTTAGTGGAGGGTGATGTTTGTGAAAGAGCCCATGTCTTATATTCAGCCCTTTCACTTGATTGCATGCTCCTATTCCTATTTCAACAGAAACATTTGCCAAACCTAAGAGTCAGAAAAAGTATGGAGAGGAAGTATGTGTACAAGATCTTGTTAAGAGGAATCATGTTTATCACAAAAGAATAAGGCTTTTAAGAAATACATACATGTCAAAACATATCTGCTGGTGGAAATGGAGCATGATAGGTAGCTGCACTGGAGTGTGATGGGTGGAGCATGGTTGGTGGCAGGATTTGGAGGTCATTGACCCAGCCCTTCACAGTGTGAATAATGGCTGTTGGTATTTGAGCAGCATATCCTGAACCGGCTGTCCCTAGGAAGGTCAGAAAGAATGTATGTTCTGCTGGTCATCTTGATTTGGAAAAAGCAGCTGAGGTGGATGGTGTTCCAGGTCTTTGCCTTTGTAGAACAGCACGCATTTGTCAGGTGGAACATCTTTGATGCTTCTAAGACATTGTCCATCCATTTGACAACTAGCCTCTTCACAGGACACAGGCATTCTGTAGGCCAGCTTTGCAAACCTTGCTTCATAACTTTTTCTTAGATTTTGTTTATGTGGACCATTTTTTAAAATCTTTATTGAATTTTATAATATTGCTTCTGTTTTATGTTTTTGGTTCTTTGGCTGCAAGGCATGTGGAATCCTAGCTCTCTGACCAGGGATCGAATCCACATACCCTGCACTGAAAGGTGAAGTCTTAACTACTGGACCACCAGGGAAGCCCCCATACCTTTTTCTGCTCATGCAACCACCTTTTCCCATATTCCTGAGTACCCAGAACATTCTAATTGCTCTAGGAGTCTAACAACTGCTTCTCTCAACTGCATGTCTTCTCAAAGCTCCCACAGCCTTTTATGGGCTCAACTCTTAACAGTACATCTCATATTAGGTCTTTTATTGAATCTCTTGTCCTTCCTTTCTGTTTCTCCTTGTAGAGTTTGAGCTCCTTCAATGTAAAACTAGCATTTTTATTCATTTTTGTAATTCTACTCAGAGCTAATAAATGCTTCCTTATAAGTAAGAACAACCAATTGTGCAATAAAAGTGAGTTTTCTCCATTAAAATTCAGTTTAATAGAATCCAGCAAATTTAAAATCTATTTTAGGCATAGTATAAGGCTTATTAGCAAATTAGCATTGGTGTTACCTTGGAAAATGTTGAGAATCAATGCAATCCATCTTACAAAGCAGACCTACTTAACAGAAACACAACATTCCTATTACAACCTATATTTTGGAAGCTAGAGTGTGCATGCATGCTCAGTCTTGTCCAGCTTTTGCGACCCCCATGGACTGTAGCATGGGATTTCCCAGGCAATACTGGAGCAGGTTGCCATTTCCTCCTTCAGGGGATTAAACTCCTGCATCTCCTACACTGGCTGCTGGATTTTTTACCACTGAGCCACCTGGGAAGCCCCACATATCCTAAAATATACCAAGGGCCTGTTGAATGAAAATTTGTTATTAAAGTTCGTGTCCTTGGACTAAATTTTGTGATAGCTAAAAACTATGTCATAATGTGGAAAACTATATTAACTCTTGGTGATTTGCTCATTCTCTTTGTCCCTTAAAGCTGATTCTTTGTCCCTAAATGATTTTATTTATATGTGATCATTTCCTTGTATTGTGTGTGTTTGTGTCTATCTAAATCTATCTAACGATAGAGATCTAGCAATCTAGTTGCCCATCTATGCCTCCATATCCTGGTACAAAAAACAAAAAGTAAGGGGTAAATGGGGACTCTCTGTGATATTTTTCTGACCTTTCTGTAAATCTTCAATTATTCTAAATTAAATTGTTTTCAAAAATAAATGAGAGCTGCAGTATTTGGAAAGGATTCTCAAATTAAAAATGGCAAAGCTGGTATATCCCTTGATTCCTCTTACATTACGAAGTCAATAAAATTACTCTTGATAATAGCACATTTTATCAAATAATTATTACTATATAGTCTCTCTAGGTATAGATGTACATTTATGTGCATATTTGGATTCACACAGAAAATAGTTAAAAAGAGTACTCACTAGTATTTGATTCATATAGTAACATTTAAAAAGATCATTCACTACATGGGCCTTCCGTTTTTTCTTGGTTCAAAAACATTTGACATTTTTTAGACATGTAATGCTGGTTAGAATGTTATATTTAAAGATGTTCATAGATATATCCTAATGACGTTCTAAATGCTATTAGAAAAGTCCTCCTTGAAGGGTCAGGAGGAGCTTCAGGTATAACTTATTTTGGGAAAGCAAATTAGCTTATGGTCAACTAAACTTACCAGTGATTCAGTGCTGACTCTGAAAAATGCCACAGGTAGATTCTTTCTTGATATCGATGATACTCCACATGCCTAAATGTACTTGAAATAAAGATATATCTGTGAATTATTTATCATAGCACTTTTTAATAGTGCAGCTTGCAATTTGTTTGCAAAACTACCAGAGGCTGTAGCTCAGATGTGAAGATGGAATGGTCATTTCAATACAGTGAGTTTCATATGTAGAAGGAATTTACATTTTCTAATGTAGTTTTCTAATTAACTTTCTTCCTGTTGGAAACCATTTCAAAGACAGATGCAATGTAGCATTTTCAACTATAAAATAGGGAGATACCAATTTACAGCTTTTTTTTTAAAGAATATTCAAATGCAAATACTTTTATAGACTGAATAGATTGCTTAAGTCAACAGTATCCTGGACTCGTAACATGTTTCTTAAATTGCCATTATTGTATTCGTTGCAAGTTATATACCATCATTAGATTTATACTCCAAATTGCAAATGTATAATTACTAGAATTTAACCTCTTCAAATTGATGTAATTCAACCTAATTATCCTGGCTACATAAATGCATGCTAATCAGCAAGAACACACTTAAATAAAACAAGAATGTTAACACAACCACCACAGAATAAACAAACTTTTGAAAAAGGAAAAAATTCAGGGGCTAATTATATCTTCAGCAATAAATCATAAACATATACTATTTTAAAGTGTTTTCCTATCCACTCAGACTTACATTTGGCCAGAATTATTTCAGGGTGTGTTTTGAACTCTGTCCACATTGATGGTTCTTTATATTCATTTCTTCATTCAGCAAGCCATCTTATTCATTTTGTAAACATTTATTCTCAGCCTGTTATGGATCGGATGATATGGAGGTGTCAGAGCTGAATCAGAAACAATTCCTGTCCTGAGTTTAGTTACATGATTTACTTAAATAAAACTAATTCAAAGAGAAAAGATACTATCACTTTAAAAGTTGTTGTTGCTGTTCAGTTGCTCGGTTGTGTCTGACTCTTCGTGACCTCATGGACTGCAGCACATCAGGCTTCCCTGTCTATCACAATCTCTTGAAGTTTGTTCAAATTCATGTCCACTGAGTCAGTGATGCTATCCAACCATCTCACCCTCTGCCATCCCCTTCTCCTTTTGCCCTCATTCTTTTCCAGCATCAGGGTCATTTCCAGTGAGTGGGCACTTCATATCAGGTGCCCAAAGTATTGGAGCTTCAGCTTCAGCATCAATCCTTCCAATGAATATTCAGGGTTGATTTCCTTTAACCTTAAAAGTTTAATCAAATCATTCATTTCCTTGCTTGTGGTTGTTCAGTCACTAAGTCATGTCTGGCTCTTTGTGGACACAAATTCATGAACTACAGCATCCCAAGCTTCCCTGTCCTTCAGTTTAGTTCAGTTCAGTTGCTCAGTTGTGTCTGACTCTTTGCAACCCCATGGATTGCAGCACACCAGGCTTCCCTGTCCATCACCAACTCCCAGAGCTTACTCAAACTCATGTCCATCAAGGTGGTGATGCCATCCAACCATCTCATCCTCTGTTGTCCCCTCTCCTCCTGCCTTCAATTTTTCCCAGCATCAGGGTATTTTCCAAAGATTGGGTTTTTCATATCCCTGTCCTTAACTCCCCCTAAATGACTTCCCATGGGACTTAAATTCCAGCTCAACTCCTAGCCTATAAGACCCCACTTGACCTGGCTCTGACTTCTCTCCTGCTCTCCAGGTCTACAATGCAGCAGTCATGGGAGGTGTATTTCTGTTCCTAAAAGGTGTCTAACTCATTGCTGCCTCAGGACCTTGGCACTTGCTTGTTGCTTCTGTCTGGAAAGATAGCTCTTGTTTCCTCATACCTCAGCCTCAACCAAGTCAGATTCTAGGCAGTGCTTTCTTCTTATTACCTCTGTGTGTTTCTTAGACACCATATCAGAAAAAAAAAAGTCATATACTTTCCTAGAAAGAAAACATGAGAGAATTCCTAACCAAGGATTTTGTACCAAAGAAATCACAGCCATAGTCACTAGTCTTATGAAAACAAAGGCACTCTCCTGTAGGCAGTTTAAATTATCCTGAAACCTTACACACTGGTGTTTCTTTTTGAACTGTGTGGGACTTCCCATGTGGCTTCCTGTCAATGCAGGACACATAAGCGACATGGGTTCGATCCCTGGGTCATAAAGATCTCCTGGAAGAGAGCATGGCAGCCCACTCCAGTACCTTTGCCTGGAGAATCCCATGGACAGAGGAGCCTAGCAGGCTACAGTCCATGGAATCACAGAGTCACACGACTGAGCGACTAACACTTACACTTACTTTGAATTCTGTCTGTAATAAGTACTTAATACGAAAGTACAACTGTCCCTAGGGCGTCACAAATTTGTCTGAAGTCCAAATGGAAGTTACAGTAAGGCATTACCAATTTCATTAACTATTTTTTTAAATGTACTTTCTTGAGCCAAGCCTTAGCTGTGGCATGTGGGGTCTAGATCCATGATCAGGGATGGAACCCAGGCCCCGTTCATCAAGAGCCTGGCGTCTTAGGCACTGGACTGCCAGGGAAGTCCCCATTAACTATTATTTTTGCTATTTAGAATTTACAGGACTTTGAGGGCAGATAATTTGGATGCTCCAGATCTCTCTTAAAAGCTGCTAAAGTAGGTTGTGTTTATGTCTTTTTATTTTCATGACTTTGTTTACATCAGGAAGAGTCCCTGTGATGCACACATATTATGTCTCCTTCATTGAAAAGAACTTTTATTTTTGAGTTTACTCAATATTTGCCCCCATTTGCCTTTTCTTACATGGTCAATGGATTCAGCCACAGGCACTTAGTGTTTTCACAGAGTACTGGCTCTGTAAACAACTAGTCATCTGATTTCTGGAAAGATCATCTAATTAATTAATTAATTTAATATCTAATACTTTGCCTAAGTTTATTTTATATAAAAACAAGGTTTTCTGTGTAAAAATAAGATGTCCGAATCTTTGTGACTCCATGGACTGTAGCCTGCCAGGCTCCTTTGTCCATGGGATTTCCCAGGCAACAATACTGGGGTGTGTTGCCATTTCCTTCTCCAGGGGACCTTCTCAACCCAGGGACCAAACCTGTGTCTTCTGCATTTGCAGGCGGATTCATTTGAGCCACCTGGGAAGCCCCAAAATAAGGTTAATTGAATATAAATAGAAATGAGCATCATGAATAGACTATATATATATATATATATATATATGAAATATACTAACCAGGAGAGGTGCAATAGTGGACTTTGGGATTTTAAGAAGAAAGTGGTTTCAACTCATTGGCCTCCAATTTTCTCATTTCAGTGCTGAGGGTTAATGCAGATCAGGGAAGGCAAGTAGGTTCATTCTCTCTTTCTTGCCAAATCACGTTGGTTGGGAGAGGTCAGTGCTCTATATTGAGATTCTTGAGGCCACATGTGGGGTCACCAGAGAACACAGCAATTACACCTTTAGGTTGGTCAAGAACACATAATTTGGAAGTGCCAGCAGATATTACATTTTTTACGACTTAAGATTTGTGGCAATCCCGTATCAAACAAGTCTATCAGCTCCATTTTGCCAACAGTATCTCCTCACTTAGTATCTCTGTATCAAATTTTGGTGATTCTCATAATAGTCCAAAGTTTTTCATTGTTGTATTTGTTATGATGGTGCATGATCAGTGATCTTTGATGTTACTATTCTAATTGTTTTGGGGCTCCACAAACATCACTATCTTATTTCAAGAAATTGCTACAACCATCAATTGCTACAGCCGTCAACAACCACCAGCTGACCAGTCAGCAGCCATCAGCATCAAGGCAAGGTCTTCCTCCACCAGCAAAAGCTGTCTGACTCACTGAAGCTCATATGATGGCTCATGTTAAGGTACACACATTGTGTTTTTTAGACTTAATGCCATTGCACATGTAAGACTAAAGAATAGTATAAATATAACTTTTATATACACTGGGAAACCAGAAAAGAAGTGTGACTCATTGTATTGGAATATTTGGTTATTGTGGTGGTCTGGAACCAAACCTATAATGTCTTTGAGGTATGCCTGTGTTTATCCACACTGATTCTACTTTGTTGTGATTTAATTTAAGTAAAATGGATAATAAACATATGGTCACTCCCCTTTCCAATGTCCTTCAAAGTTCAGTTCTGCTTAAATGTTATATTTATGTCTCTAAATAACATTTCCTATAGTAATTGACACCACCAGAATGAATTTGTCAGCTCCTGATTTGTTTTCTCTCTCTTTGCCAGTGTCTCAAAATTGAATCATGAATTTGGAATAAGGCAGCCCTAGTCCCAAAATCTAGTGGATATCTGTTGGGTTTCTACATTCTTCCCAGTAATCAAACTTATTCTCATCCAACCTAGGGTTCTGTTGCTTATTCTCAAGCCATCAGGACCTAGAATGTCGTCATTCTCTCCTGGTCCATCACCTCTGCATGGGTCTTGACCATAAATCTGGGTTATTTTCTGAAATATGCTAGTGATTCCACCTGAGACTTCACATCCCTGAGTCTGGAGTGCCATCCTAAACCAGTACCAGTGACTGGATGTTGTGTCATGCCCTCTTATTTCCTATCAGTCCTCATTCCTTTCCAATGATTTCTCATCTTAAGTAATAATGGTAATAATAGAAATCATGTTTTGAGCGGGTACTATCCTGGATTATCTCATTCTTAAAAACAATGTATAAAACCCACATCCATCTTGCAGATGGTGAAGTGGAGAGTTAAGAAAGCTAAGTCACTTGCTCAAAGTCACACAGCTTGTGAATAATACCATTGAACATGAACCAAATGGCCTGAAGCCAGACCTGTTTTCTGAACTCCACTCTGGGGCTCCACTGGAATCACTGACTCACAGCTTCTGCTGGACTGCTCCGAGGTGGATGCAGGCACAAAGAAGACCTGCCTTTTCTACACTGGGCCCCTTCTACTCATACCCCTTTAACTACTTTTTATAACTATATTATTATGTATTCAGGGAACTTTTGCTTGGCACTGGGATTATGTAAAAGATAAGAAAGGCACGATCCTTTCTATCCAACTAAGCGTCTGGCTGGAGAAAGAAACCTTAATCACCTAATTTTACAAAGAATCGCAAGGCTACTGTTGTCATGAGCTCACTAAGGAAGATTGCTGCGCACATGAAAAGCCAACAGGACGACCTGACCTCTTCTAGCAGGTCAGAGATATTTTGCCTCATCAACTCAATTGGATGGCTCAGTACTTACTGTCTGACTCACACCCCACTTCCTTTCTAGATTCAGCCACAAGAAAATTTGCAGCAGAATTCCAGCTCTGAGCTGCACAGGTCCCAGCATGCTTTGTGGCTCTCCCAGTTCAAGCAGTCTCATCTTCATTAATAGAGGTTTTACTAAATATATTTGTTAACATATTTCAGGCTACCATTACCTTATCAAGCCTCTACTCTGCTGAAATATGGAGCAATATTGTTTTATTGATTGGGTACCTACTGACGGTAGCAATATGCACACATGCATTATTCTCATACCACTGTAGCTTTAATAGTCTGGAGGTAATATCAAAAGTAATTTACTGTCATCTATATATGGCAGTTCCAATGCTGTGGTTGTTAGAGCTGCCAGTTTGGAAATTCTGGTCTGCATACCAATGAGTCATCTAAAGTCTTTTTGTAACTAACTTGATCAGACCAGATAGCAAGAAAGACCAGTCCTCTGAACAGCATCACTGATCTAATTGCTATACACAAGTACAATGAATGCAACTGATTTACTAAGAACGAAAGAGAGACTTACTTTATCCTGAGTTTACAGTGGCGTCAGTGACAAGGGCTGAATGAGAATTTGGTAACATGTTGACTTAATTTAGTGTCAAAATCCTGCATCTTTCTGCTATCTGCATTACAGGCTTAAACCCATGAGCTGAAGATAGAGCAGAGGTTTAAGGCTTCCCAGGTGGCACTAGTGGTAAAGAACCTACCTGCTAATGCAGGAGTCATGGATTTGATCTCTGGGTTGGGAAGGTCACCTGGAGAAGAAAATGGCACCTCACTCCAGTATTCCCACTCCAGTATTCTTTTCTGGAAAATTCCACGGACAGAGGAGCCTGGCAGGCTACATACAGTCCATGGGGTCTCAAAGAGTCAGATACGACTGAGCGAATGAGCACACACATTAGATAAAATACTGAAACAGTTTTTGTTTCCCCTCACCAGTGATAACACTAAGAATTTCTATGTACTAAATCCTTCAATATTTTATATTACCAAGGGCTCAATCTTAAGCAGAAGCAAACGAAATCCTAATATTGTAAAAACTCACTTTATGTTCATTGCTTTGCTTGGCCTAAATGCCTTTTGAAACATGAAAAATAGAACTTAAGTTCCATAAAGTGGTGCAGATCTTGTGGATCCATTTGAACTGTTGGATATCTTTGATAGCATCTCATTCCATAAATCACATTTATGTGAACGTTGCACAGGAGAGGAACAATTAGGTTGTTTTCATTGTTTGTTTTACTAGCATACAGTGATTAAGTGAAAATCCTCATACATACCTCCTTGAGCTCATCTAGCTTCCCTTAGATAGACATCTATAAAAAGTGGGAGAAAAACAAGCTATTAAAAATATGTGCAGTTGGATTTCAATTACATAAATCTTAAAAACACATATATTATTTATTGATAAATTTATTTATATTGTAGAAATGCAAAACCATGCATAGGAAGAGCACACCAACTTCTAGAAGATATTTCTAGAGAAAAGGCAGTACAGGATGAAAGTAACATTTTAGCAATGTCTGTAACATTATATTTCTTTTAAAAAAATGATCTGGAGCAAATTGCAATATGTTAACATCTGTTCAGTCTTGGTGATAATTATGTAGATGTTTTATTTTTCTTATACCTTTAAATATGCTTGGAATATTTCATAAGTTCTGTTAAAATTCAGTTTCGTAAGAAGTTTCAGGATATTATTTAGGAGAGAAATTCTCTTGTGTATCATAAAACATTCAAGTTACTGATAAAAAAAAAATCTTTGATATGTACATGCAAATTCATGTCTGTTGAGTCAGTGATGCTATCTGACCATTTTATCCTCTGCCACCCCCTTCTCATCCTGCCCTCAATCTTTCCCAGCCTCAGGGTCTTTTCCAACAAGTGGGCTCTTTGTATCAGGTGGCCAAATATTGGAGCTTCAACTTGAGCATCAGTCTTTCCAAAGAATATTCAGGGTTGATTTCCTTTAGGGTTGACTGGTTTGATTTTCTTGCTGTGCAAGGGACTCTCAAGAGTCTTCTCCAACACCACAGTCCAAAAGCAGCAATCTTTTGGCTCTCAGTCTTCTTTATGGTCCAGCTCTCACATCTGAACACAACTACTGGAAAAACTATAGCTTTGACTATGCAGACCTTTGTTAGCAAAGTGATGTCTCTGCTTTTTAATACACTGTCTAGGTTTGTCATAGCTTTTCTTCCAAGGAGCAAATGTCTTTTAATTTCATGGCTGCAGTCACTGTCTGCAGTGACTTTGGAATCCAAGAAAATAAAAGCTGCACCAACACAAAGTCACTGTCTTCTTCTGTCATTTGCTGTCTGCAAGGGAGGGCTACGGAGGAGGCAATGGCACCCCACTCCAGTACTCTTGCCTGGAAAATCCCATGGATGGAGGAGCCTGGAAGGCTGCAGTCCATGGGGTCGCTGAGGGTCAGATACGACTGAGCGACTTCACTTTCACTTTTCATTTTCGTGCATTGGAGAAGGAAATGGCAACCCACTCCAGTGTTCTTGCCTGGAGAATCCCAGGGATGGTGGAGCCTGGTGGGCTGCCGTCTATGGGGTCGCACAGGGTCGGACACGACTGAAGTGACTCAGCAGCAGCAGCAGCAGGGAGGGCTGGCTCACACTTTAAAGCATTCATCCTGATATAAATTTCCAGGGGACGGTTTTGAAGCCAGACAAGAATCCTTAGTATAGGCATTCATTCTCTATCTGCTACCACTCTTACTCACTGCTGCTTTTTAATTCTCCTTTTATTCAAATTAAATACCTTACAGTCATTCAGAAACTGTTCCTTATGTTGCCACATCTTGCCACCATCAGAGCAGTTAATTAGTTCTTGGCAGGTCTGAGATTCTGAAGAGCTTGAAAGGATGATTTGCAATTGTGCGCTGAAGTACACCAAGATGCTTCAAATAAACATGGTTACAAGCCCATTGTTTGGCATTTGTCAATTTCTACACCATCTAGATTTTCATTTATTTGGCAGACATAGAAAGCCTTATTTATTTCACATTTCTGAAGGTAGAGCCGTCACCATTTCTAATACCTGAACAAATGAAGGCTGTACAAAAACCTAAGGAAAAGCATTAAAGGAAAATGGGATCTTATTGAAGCAAAAAGCCCTATAAAATCTGAAAAGGGCTTTGCTATGGAAGACCTATACTGTAAAATTGATTCTTATTACTCTGTTACCTTTGAAGAGGTCAACAATGAGAGAGATACAGAGAATCTTTTTTTATTCATCTTTACCAGCAAAATAGGGTCCTTTCTTCTGAGATTGGCATTCAGAGTCTTCAGGGGTTTTGAACCTAGCACATTTCTCTGATTATTTCTTCCACTGTTTATCTGTACATGTGCTACATGGCAATTTTTTAAATCATTTCAGCCCTTCTTAACAGCCTGACTCAATTTTAACTTGCTTTCAGAACCTTTTTTTTTTTTTCCTAGTGGGGGCTTTCCCTCCTAAAGACAAATTATGAAAAATATAGGATGTCCAGTTAAACTTGAGTTTCAGATAAACAAGGGATATTTTTCAGTCTAATAATGGAATATGCAATATTTGGGCTATACTTGTACTAAAAATATAAATCTTGCATATATGAAGTTCAAGTTTAACTGGCTGTCCTGTACTGTATCTGGCAACCCTACTTCCTTTGAACTCTTGGGGGACTGACTATTCTTACCATTTACTTATTGCCTGGCATTCCCTACCCAGTCCTATTGTATCCCTTTAGTCAGATTTTCAGCTCCATGGAAACAGAGAGGAGTTCCATTTCCAGTTTGGATGCAAAAGGATAAGCAAGATCTTCATTCATGTTATAAAACTCAGAAATCACCAGGCCAACATACAAACAAAAACAATTATATATTTTTTAAGACATGAAAGAACTGTGAGCACAAAGAAATGTTGAAGATATAATACCAGAGAAGCTGATAGACGTGAGATGAGTTTCTGTGGCTAGTCAGGAAGCATAAAGGAATCAGCCAAAGAAGGTCTGTCTTTGCTGGGACTAGGAGAAACCAGTCCATGCTGAACAGCTCTTGGACTGACATGTTATATTTTAACCTAACAAATTTAATCACTCCAAACACTAATCCTCTGTACCTAGTAATTCCCTCTCTGGGAGTTTTGCTGAGTAAGTAGAGGCTGGGAGCTGTGATGGGAAGTGAAAAAAGACAGTGTGATCTTGGAGCCAGAAAAAAAGAAAGATCAATACCTGCAGGGAATAATAATAAATATGACATTGTAAGAAACAATGGAGGTGGGAAAAAAATAAAACCTTTGAGATGCTGAAACACAAAAACTATATAATACTGTCTATCTAAAATTCTATATTGGAGAAGGAAATGGCAACCCACTCCAGTATTCTCGCATGGGAAATTCCATGGACAGAGGAGCTTGGGGGGCTACAGTCCCTGGGGTTGCAAAAGAGTCAGACACGACAGAGATTAAACAGCAACAAATTCTATGAAAAAAATAAAAGAAATCACTAAAATTATGGTTAAATAAAAATATTTTCAGATAAACAAAAGATAAGAGAAATTATTGTTGGCAGATTCACACTATCAAATATGCTAAAGAGAGTTTTTCAGACTGAAATGAAATGATGCCAGATGGATATTTATATCTACAATAAGGAGTAAATAACCTTGATACAAGGAAGAATAAAGGGTTAATATAAAAGATTATCTTCTCTCTTAAATTTTTACAAAGTCAGTTAAAAATTTTTACATTATATGTAATATGAATTCAAGGTTGATCATGATAAGTTGTAATCCCTAGAGGGCTGATTATAAAAATAATAAAAATAGGCACAGCTAAAAAAGCCAGTAGACAAGATACTAAAACATGCTCATCCACTCCTCTCCAGATAAAAAAGTGGAAAGAAGGAACAAAGAATTAAAAGAAATAAAAAGAGAATAGAGACTGTGTTTCCTTTGGAGATTTCTATCTTTGTCATGAACTAATTTTTTAATTGAAGTATAGTTGCTTACAATATGTGATAGTTTCAGGTGTACAGCAAAGTGACTCAATTGTACATGTATATGTGTATCTGTGAATATATATATTTTCTTTTGCAGATTCTTTTCCCTTATAGGTTATTATAAAATTGCATATAGTTCCCTGTACTACACAGTAATTCTTTGTTGTATGTCTGCTTTATATATAGTAGTTTGGTATTAATTCCAAACTCCCAATTTATTCTCCTCCCTCCCTTTCTCCTTTGGTCATGGTAAATTTATTTTCTATGTTTTTCTAAGTTCCTTTTCTAAATATGTTCTCTGTCTTTGTCATAAACTACTTTTCCGAAATGAATGAGAAAACCACACCTCTTCCAGCTCAGAGAATCAATCCATTCTAACCCTGTTCTTTGTGGGCCTGTGTGAGCTGTATTCAGAGGGGCTTGCCTGGAATGCTGTATCTGTGTGGTCAGTTCTGCATGTGAGTTTTGTTTTTCAAAAGCTTTCATGAGATGCAATTTATGTGTAATAGGGTTCACCCTTTTAAAGGATACAGTTTAATGTTTTTAGTATGTTTACAGAGATTTGCAATAATCCTGGTAACCTAATTAAAATATTGCATGAATATTTTATACATGCAATATTTCAGGAAACAATGATAAGTTTTGCTAATTATTAGAGAAATGCAAATCAAAACTACAATGAGGTATCACCTCACACCAGTTAGAATGGCCATCCTCAAAAAGTCTGCAGTCAGTTAACAACTGGAGAGACTGTGGAAAAACCTCCAACACTGTTGGTGGGAATATAAATTGATATAGCCACTATGGAGAACAGAATGTACGTTCCTTAAAAACCTAAAAATAGAACTGTCATATGATCACTGATCCCATTCCTTGGCATATATCTGAGAAAATTATAATTCAAAGATACATGTACCCAAGTACTCATTGCAGCTCTGTTCACAATAGCCAGGACATGGAACCAACCTAACTGTCCATCATCAGAGAAATGGGTAAAGATGCTGTGGTTCATATAGACAATGGAATATTAATGAGCCATAAAAAGAAGGAAATAATGCTATTTGCAGCAATATCAATGGCCTTAGAGATTGTCACACTAAATGAAGTCAGACAGAGAAAGACAAGTATCATATATCACTCCTATGTGGATCTTTTAAATATGTTGTTGGATTCTGTTTGCTAGAATTTTGTTGAGATTTTTGCATTTATGTTCATCAGTGATATTGGCTTTTAGTTTTCTTTTTTTGTGGCATCTTTGTCTGATTTTAGTACTGGGGTGATGGTGGCCTCATAGAGTGAGTTTGGGAGTTTGCCCTCCTCTGCAATTTTCTGGAAGAGTTTGAGTAGGATAGATGCTAGCTCTTCTCTAAATTTTTGGTAGAATTTACCTGTGAAGCCATCTGGTCCTGGGCTTTTGTTTGTTGGAAGATTTTTGATTTACAGCTTCAATTTCCATGTTTTTGATGTATCTGGTAAGATTTTCTATTACTTCCTGGTTCACTTTTGGAAGGTTATACTTTTCTAAGAATTTGTCCTTTTCTTCCAAGTTGTCCATTTTATTGGCATATAATTGCTCACAGTAGTCTCTTATGATCTTTCATATTTCTGTGTTGTCTGTTGTGATTTCTCTATTTTCATTTCTAATTTTTTTTTATTCTTCTCCCTTTTTTTTTTCTTGATGAGTCTGGCTAATTGTTTGTCTATTTGTCTTCTCAGAGAATCAGCTTTTAGTTTTGTTGAGTTTTGCTATAGTCTCCATTTCTTTTTCAGTTATTTCTGCTCTGATTTTTATGATTTCTTTCCTTCTACTAACTTTGGGGATCTTCTTTTCTTCTTTTTCTAGTTGCTTTAGGTGTAAAGTTAGGCTGTTTATTTGACGTTTCTTTTATTTCTTGAGATAGGCTTGCATTGCTATGAATCCCCTCTTAGCACTGCTTTTACTAAATTTCATAGGTTTAGGGTTGTCATGTTTTATTTTCATGTTTCTACACATATTTTTATTTCCTTTTTTATTTCTTCCATGATTTGTTGGTTATTCAGAAGCATGTTGTTTAACCTCCATATGTTTGTATTTTTAATAGTGTTCCCCCTGTAGTTGACATCTAATCTTACTGCATTGTATTCGGAAAAGATGCTTGAAAGGATTTCAAGTTTTTTGAATTTTCCAAGGCTAGATTTATGGCCCAATGTATGATCAATCCTAGAGAATGTTCCATGTGCACTTGAGAAAAAAGGTGAATTCCATTGTTTTGGGGTGAAATGCACTATAGATATCAGTTAGGTCTAACTGGTCCATTGTATCATTTAGAGCTTGTGTTTCCTTGCTAGTTTTCTTCTTGGTTGATCTATCCATAGGTATGAGTGGGGTATTAAAGTGCCCCACTATTACTGTGTTACTGTTAATTTCCCCTTTCATACTTGTCAGCACTTGCCTTACATATTGAGGTGCTCCTATGTTAGGTGCATATGTATTTATAATTGTTGTATCTTCTTCTTGGATTGATCCTTTGATCCTTATGTAGTATCTGTCCTTCCTTGTCTCTTATCACGGTCTTCATTTCAAAGTCTATTTTGTCTGATATAAGTGTTGCTACTCCTGCTCTTTTGGGGTCCATTTGCATCCTAAAAAATGGTACAAATGAACTTATTTATAAAACAGAAATAGACTCGTAGATGTAGAAAACAAATTTATGGTTACCAAGGGGCGAAGGAGGGGGATAAATTGGGAGATTCATCCACACTACTACTAACTAAAAATAAGGACCTACTCAATATTCTGTAGCATAGGGAACTCTACTCAATATTCTGTAATGACCTCTATGGGTAAAGAATCTAAAAAAGAGTGGGTATATGCATATGTACAACTGATTCACTTTCCTGTAAATCTGAAACTAACACAACATTATAAATAAACTATGCTCTAATAAAAATTAATTTAAAATACAAATCAAAAATAAAAGTAATTAGAAAAGGAAAAAGTATGTTTCATCATCCCCAAAGAAACCTTGTACTCATCTGCCCCTTTCATGTAGCCACTCGGCTTGTTAAATTTTGGAATCCCAGGCTCTACTTTAAAGACTCTGAAACCACATGCCTTGGGGTATATAGGAACACATGTGCGTTTAACAAGCTCCTGCAGATGCTTTGGGGGAACACAAACAGTTGACGACCACATCAGTAATTGTTATTCTCCTCTCCTTAAGCCTATTTCACTTTGTCTCTCGTTGCATCCTAGAAGTTCACAAACATCTCGTACTCCATGGTGAGACTGAGCTTGTATCCTCTTTCGGGACTGCCTGACCCCAGAAGCTCATCTTCCAGTGCCTTGTTTTTCATGAGTTCTCCTAGTTGATGCTGTCTGAGGGCCCTATGAAAACTCATAGATTTAAAAGGAGAAAAAGTATTGCTAAAGAATACAAGCAAACCTTTTAACTGATCAATATAAGTCACAGTAGACAGTAGTGGTTAAGAAAAGAGCATAAAGTGTGATCAGGTCCAATCAAAGGGGTCTCTCTTTCTGAAGTTGAGCAAACCACTCCAACTCACAGCAAGTTTTACTCTGGAATAACACCTTCTTCTTGAATTTGTGATTAGGATAAAATGAAACAAAAGAAGTTGGTTATCTGGAAGAATGCCTGGGACATAAGCATTCAATAGATATTCATTATTAGTATTATAGTTTATGGCTCACAGTTTCTGGTTAGGCTTGTTGTTGTTATTTAGTCACGAAGTCGTGTCTGACTCTTCTGTGACCCTGTGGACTGTAATCCTCCAGGCGCCTCTGTCTGTGGAATTTCCCAGGCGAGAATAGTGGAGTAGGTTGCCATTTCCTTCTCCCTTCCTCATCCAGGGATTGAACCTGAGTCTTCTGCACTGGCAGGCAGATTCTTTACCACTGAGCCACCTGGGAAGCTCTTATTAAGACCAATTTGAAGAAGCATTTTGCTGCTCTATCCCACTATCAAGTTAAGAGGCTTGAAATTTTATAACCACGTCTTGTTTCATGGCATGTTGTCACTGAGAAATAAATACATGAAAAAACAGGGAAGTGGCAGGGTAGTAGATTGTCTACCTTATTCAGATGGAATTTAGAAAAGTTGAGTCTGTACATTTTTTGCAACTATTATCATGCAGCATAGAGTACAATCATGTATCTTTGCTGGTGAAAGATGGTTAGAAAGCCTCACATCTTGTATAGTTCCTGTTTGTTTCTATAGTAATTCAAAAGCCATTGTACCCTCTCTCTACATAAAACATTTGGGGTAATTAATTTTTTTACATATATCTGTCTGTCCCTGTTTCTTGTTTCATGAATAATATTCTACGTTCTCTGACACTCTAAAGCAATCACAGCAATTCTGAAATGAATCAGTCCACCAAGACAAAGGGAAAGGAGAGGGGAGGGAGTACGCTGTTACTTTAGGATGGAAAGATGTATGTGGTTTGACTACAAATACAGAGGCAGCTTTGATTGGGGAAACATAGGAGAGATACAAGAGCAATCGGAGGAAACTATTAAAGATCTCCTGGGCAGAGGGAAAAGTCAGTGCAGGAAATATTCATGTGGGGAGGAAACAGCTGGTTAAAAATACTGAGTATCCATCATGTGGGGAAATAAACGTGGAGATGAGCACCGTGAGAGCACAGGCTTCTTGCCAGGACTGGGATGAGGGCAGGGGTGGGCTTAGAATACATACCCACACACATGCACGCACGCACGCACACACACACGCACGCACTCCAGTACCTTTTGGACTGCTTGCCAAGGACAGTGACAAGAGCATATCCTTTGACTGGTGATGGGGTGAATGAGAGCTGTGGGCTGACTCAAGGTACCTAGAGAAAGAATATCTCGGGCTGTTATTTTCATTGATTTCATAGCTCTTGAGGGCACAGCAGCTCTCCCATCACAGCCACAGAGCCCAGGAGACAGTTCTCCCAACAGGACAGTTCTTATACCCCTTCCTTTTATACTTTGATCTATTGAGCTTCCTTTGGGGGAAAAATCATATTTCTGGGAAATAAGGGTGCTTGCCTTATTGTGTGAAGGGAACTCCTGAGAGATATATACTTTAGAACTTAGAGAGTCTAACAGAGAAAGAAAATGGGAAAGAGGAGTTCAGCAGTAAAACAGAAACAATTGTGACTCCCATGAAATAGTGAGTTGGCCAAAAATTTTGTTTTCCATAACACCTTATGGAAAAACTCAAACAAACATTTTGGCCAATGTAACATAATGCAGGCTGGCGGTTGAGAAAAAGAGGAATAACATTCTAAGAATGAGGGCAGAGACACAGACTCAAATAAAGGAGATCAAGGAAATATTAGAAAAATATGTATATTAAATAGTTTTCAGAGCCTAATTCATACTTAGGACACTAACTTCTGTGAGTTAAGACTGATACATAAATGACAGATTATTTTTTATAATAGAGGCATCTTAAATAGAAAACACAGAAGAAAAAATTAACATGAACATCATATTTTTATTGTACTGACATCTGAAATTGACAAACAGGAAGGATAAATGGAGGCATGTTCTATGCTTTCTTGTACTTTGTGGATGATATAATAAGAGAAAGAATGGGAAATAATCAAGTTTTTGTGATCATCCTCTCTTAGACCTAAGATGCTCCTGAGATCTGAAACAAAAATTGTACCATAGGAAAAAAGATAAATTGTAAAATGAATCCATATACTGTGTGGTTCAGGGAAAGAAAAAAGTGCTTTTGTAAAAAGTGAAGCACAAGGACAGTGGGTAAAAGTATAGCAAACAGCAGAGTAATAAGTTACCACCTGGGGAAGAAAATGTCACTTCAAATAAGAAGTAGGAAAACTTCTGAGAGGTTTGAAAAGAGAGTTTCATATTCATTCCAATTAAAAGTGCAGACAGGTCAAAGCCAGATGTCTAGAGTTTCAGAGAGAATCACATACAGGTAAATATCGCCACTGAAGGAACAATGCAAGTCAAAGACATAGACTGTAGGAGTGTTGCATTTCTGAGTGTGTACTTTTGTTTTATCTTTATCATAAAGTGTTAGTTGTTCAGACATGTCTGACTCTTGGTGACACTATGGACTATAGCTCGCCAGGCTCCTCCGTCCCTAGGATTCTTCAGGCAAGAATACTGGAGTGGTTAACCACTCCCTTCTCCAGGGGATCTTCCTGATCCAGGGATTGAACCTGGGTCTCCTGCATTGTAAGCAGATTCTTTACTGTCTGAGCTACCAGGGAGGCCCCGTGAGACCAAATGTAATCAGATAAAATCTTAAGAGTTTGATATGAGCATGGGGGAAGAGTGATGTTTTTTCTTATGATAAGCAGGTGATTTGTGGCCCATAAATAATAATTCAGAAATGAAAGCTATCTATGACTAGAAATGTGATTAAACTGTATAAAATTTCCAGTTTTATACAGAGTAGATATTATCTTAATTAAAGGATGCCATCAATAAACAAAATTTTAAATTTAGAAGTAGCACACCTGCAGATGGAACCACACACTCTAAATTAAGTCAGACACCTCTTAGTGACCAAACAACAGCAAACCTAATTCTTTAGAGAGTGATAAATGCTTAAAGATCTCGATATGAAAAGATAAAAGTGCATTATGTAAATTAGAGGAACATGTCAAAAATATGAAATCAGTTTGTACTCATACTTCTAAAAACAGGTTTCTTTTCTTGAAAAGGAGAAAGCTGAGGCCGTATTTTTTCTTGTCATTTTTCTCCTTTCTTTGCTTGCTCTCCAGTCCAAGACTGTTTTTCACACCAGCTTCATCCTCATCACTATGGTTAGAACGGCAGTACATGTTTGTCAATTTTTCATTTATGGATTTTTCACCATATTTTTAATCTTGAAAGAAAAATCATACACAGTCCTATTACAGAAACATGTTTAAAATCCATGTTTGTTTTACTTTTTTATTTTTATTCTTTGTTCATAGCTATGTATTCTGACACAACAATAATTGTAGCAGAGTGTTTTTTTAAGTGTGTCCTGCCTACAGCCTTGGACCTGAATTGCTTGACTAAATATTGTATGGGGGATCTTCACACTCACCCCCTGAGGAGCAGATCTGAATTCCACTGGCTGCCACTTGTACTCTACAAATAGCCTCCGTCTCCTTTCGAAACTTGCTGTTGTCCTTTTCTCTCTGACTTTATGATAAAACCTTTTGTATACCATCACCCTGGACTGTGTCCTGCTTCCTCAGTGTTCCTCCATAGAATGTTGCTGCCATTTGGGGGGGGGGGCCCTCCCTTGCGTGCAGTGTGAAATGATCATGGTTTTCAGCCAGTATCCATGAGTAGGGCTTCCCCTTTGCTTGGGACAAGTAAAAATGCACTACACACACATTTCAAAATTCTTGTTACAAAGCAGCACCAACCCCCATCCCTCTGAGAACTGCCAAGGCACATCACTCACTATGTGAGCTAAAACTTCAGAACCAAATAACAACAAATGTAGCATGATCTTAGAAATGTGGCAAAGAGCTAGCCATCCAAAGTGTCTCCTCAGCAGGCTTCCATGGTTCCTGGAATCCCCACCGTTGAGCACTGCCTCAGTTAGGTATATATAATGATGTTGTTGTTGTTCACTCGCTGAGTCATGTCCAGCTCTTTACAACCCCATGGTCTATAGCACACTAGGCTCCTCTGTCCTTCACCATCTCCCTGGGCTTGCTCAAACTCATGTCCGTTGAGTCAGTGATGTCATCCAACTATCTCGTCCTCTGTCATCCCCTTCTCCTCCTGCCTTCAGTCTTTCCCAGCATCCGGGTCTTTCCAATGAGTCAGCTCTTTACATCAGGTGGCCAGAGTATTGGAGATTCAGCTTCAGCATCTATCCTTCCAACGAATATAATGATGAAAGAAGCCAAAATGTGTATAGCTCTTAAAACATGCCACTGTTTTAAGCAGTATTCATGTGTAGTAATTTAATGAACTCTGTAAGGTACTATTATTCTTTTTCTTCCCATTTAACTGATGAGAAAACTGAGGAACAGAGACATTAGGCAAAGGGTAACTAGTAGAATCAGCTGTTCAGCTGGCTAGAGGTAAGGCCAGTATTTGGACCAAGGCTGTCCAGGCCCAGAGTTCACTCATGCATGCTTTTAGCCATGGGCTTCCCAGGTGGTGCTAGTTAAAGAAACCCCTGCCAATGTAGGAGACATGAGAGACGTGCGTTCGAGCCCTGGGTCAAGACTATACCCTGGAGGAGGGAAGGGCAACCCACTCCAGTATTCTTGCCTGGAGAATCCCATGGGCAGAGGAACCTGGCGGTCTATAGTCCATGGGGTCTCAAAGAGTCAGACGTGAGTGAAACGACTTAGCACGCACCCACTATGACACTTCATACAATACAAAGTCAAGGTCACAAACTCAAGTGTCCACCCACCGCTCAGATAACTGTACATTATCATGAAATGTAAAGAAAGTAAAGCCCAGCAGTGTGCTAATTTTTATGTATTCTAGATAGTGAAAGTGAAAGTCATTCAGTCGTGTCTGACTTTCTGCCACCCCATGGACTATACAGCCCATGAAATTCTCCAGGCCAGAATGCTGGAGTGGGTAGCTGTTCCCTTCTTCAGGGGATCTTCCCAACCCAGGGATTGAACCAGTTCTCCCACTTTGCAGGCAGATTCTTTACCAGTTGAGCCACAAGGGAAGCCCATACTATACGGATGGCCCATCAAATATAAAATTAACAGGAGGCACATATGTGGTTACACACCTTGAAGCTGCTCAGACCTGCCTTCCCATCCTAGTCTACCACCGCAAATTGTGTAACCATGAACTTAGCACTGTGAGCAGCACGGAGTAAACTTTCAATACATACTATTGTTAGTGTTATTATCTTTATTATGAAACATCTTTACTAGTAGTAGAAAAATAGCATTTTTCCATGATGCTTCTCAACCTGGAAAGGTTTTAAAAATGAGTTAGACTTTGGGATTTCCCAACATCCCTCAATGAGAGGAAAAGTCAAGACACTTTTAAAACAGTCCCAGAGGAGAGATGCCTCAGGGCTTGTTGAGAAAAGCCCTAGGTTTCTATTTAAAGGACAGCTCTGAACTGAACCCAGAAAAACCATTTCTTGAATAACTTTGGGTCTTTCTTTGAAGCTACACACCAAAGTCATGGACTTCTGGAGTCCTGAATAGTGATGAGAAATAGACTCGGGGCAGGAGAGAGTAAGCATAGTGGATGATTTTTCTCAGTGGCTATAGAGTACAGAACTTACAGAGACAAAGCAGAATAGAACAACTCCCCAGGGACCTGGAAAGAGATAGGGAAGGGGACCTAAGAGAAGATAAGTCGCTAATCTCAAGAGAACATAAGCCACCCTCGTCTCCTGGATTGATGGTTACTATACAATCTGGATGCCTGGGCATAATGATTTAAAACCCAACCTCTCTCGTGCTTTTCATATTTATAATCATGATATCACTGCCATTTCATTTTATTGATTGATTTTTGTGACAGATAATTTTAAATTCTTCCTTGATGTAAATGTTCGTATGCACTTTATTTTTAATATTTATTTATTTTGTTGGCTGCATTAGGTCTTCATTTTGGCATGCAAGATCTTCACTGTGGTGCAAGGGTTTCTCTAGTTGTGACTCAGGGGCTCAATAGCTGTGATGCATGGGTTTAGTGGCCCCAACAGCATGTGGTGTATTAGTTCCCCAACCAGGGATGGAGCTCGTGTCCCTGCAGTGGAAGCACGGAATCTTAACACTGGACCAATGATGTTAATGATTCTTCAAATATCCTCCACAACTGTTCCTTCTCTGGTACCCGATGCTGCGTCAACACTCAGTCACTTGCAATTACTTGCATGCACCACACTGCTTATGAGCTCCACGTTCTCTCCCATTTCCTCCTCCCTTTTTCTAGCCACTTCTTACTCATCCACTAAGATCCCTTTTCAGCTGGCACTTTCTCTAAGAAGACCCCAGGTTAGGGAATGTATTCATCTCATATAGACATAATTTTGGTGCATGACTCTATCACTGGACTTTACCCACTCTATATTAACTGTCCATGTATCTCTGCCACCCCAGACAGAGCCATAAGCTGCTTGAAATCCAAACTTTACATGTGCATCCACTAGAACAGAAGCAGTTTCACAGCAGCATTTCGTAAATGTCCATTGATTTGATAACTGATGGAATAAAAATGAATGAAAATGTTTGGGGTTGCTTTACTACAGTTCATCTAGAAATCCATAGAAATAACCAAAGCTATGGGACCTCCAGTCATAGGCAACCAGGCCCAGCCATTGCTTGGGCATCAATGGCCCTGGCACAGGGACTGCATGTCAGTGTGGAGAGGCCTTTACTGGGCTGTGAACTTAGTGACAACAGCCCCTCCCATCCATCCAGGATAAATAAATCCTGTGCACAATGCTATCACTGGGCTCACCAAATTATATATTAATTAGCTATTTCTGTGGACCCAACATGAACTGATGGTCCCTGCCAGGCAGAGCCATTGGGTCAGCAGGAGACAGGGTCTTGACTGCTCCAGGGCAAGATCCTTTGTCCCGAGAGATGCACAGCCTGGCGACTCCTGCTTACCCATCCGCCCTCACGATACCAGAATGGAGACCCAAACCCTACAGAAACATTGGTAGTGATGGAAGTAAGAATCCGTGGGTCAGCTCGCAGATGTATTTTCCTAAAATCCATTACTAAGAGGCTATGGAAATCTACATGGGGTGTGTATGTATAATTTCAAGGCAAACAGATTATCTTTGTTTTTACCACATACAGAGGAAGTAACACTTTTTTTCCAATTGAAGTATAGTTGATTTACAATATTGTTTTCATTTCAGGTATACAGCAGAGTGATTCAGTTCCACATATATATGTTTTCTGATTCTTTTCCATTATAGGTTATTATAAGATATTGAGTATAGTGCCTGTCCTATATAGTAAATCTTTGTTGTTTATTTCATATATAGTGGTGTGTATTTGTTAATCCCATAGTCCCTCTCTCCTCCTTTCCCCTTTGGTAACTATGAGTTTGTTTTCTATGTCTGTGAGCTCATTTGTATTATTTTTTTAGGTTCCATGTATAAGTGATATCATATAATATTTGTCTTTCTCTGTTTCACTTGCTTCTCTTGGTATGATAACCTCCAGGTGCATCTGCCTGCGTGCTTGGTTGCTCAGTTGTGTCCGAGTGTTTATGACCCCAAGGACTGTAGCCCACCAGGCTCCTCTGCCCATGGAATTCTCCAGGCAAGAATACTGGAGTGGGTCGCCAGGCCCTCCTCTAGGGGAACTTCCCAAGCCAGTGACCGAACCTCAGTCTCCTGCATTTCCTGCATTGGCAGGTGGGTTCTTTACCACTGAGCCGCCTGGAAAGCCCCTCAGTGTTGCTGCAGATGGCATTATTTCATTCTTTTTTTGGCTAAATATACAATATTCCATTGTATACGTGTACCACATCTTTCTGAATGTATCACATACATTCATCTATTGATGAACGCTTAGGTTGCTTCCATGTCTTTGCTATCGTATATAGTGCTGCTGTGAACGTTGGGGTGCATGTATCTTTTCAAATTAGAGTTTTTTTCCCCCAGATATATGCCAAGGAGAGGGATTACTTGGTGATATGGTAGTTCTATTTTTAGTTTTTTTAAAGGAACATCCATACTGTTTTCCATAGTGGCTGCACCAATTTACATTCCCACCAAGACTGTAGGAAGGTTCTCATTCTCCACACTGAGAGGAAATAAACTTTTTACATCACAGATGTGTCACATCCTGTTTAAAGATCATTCATTCATCAGGCAGATATTTATTGTGTGCTCACTATGTGTGTTGTCTGCCAAATTAGACGGTTGGCAGTAGGGGTTAAGTTTTACATATTGGGGTCAGCTTTCTAGGGACCTTTGCATTCTACATCAAGAAGTTTGAGTCTTATTCAGCAAAAGTGTTAAGCCAAGAACACAGTGGACCTATGGGAACATCACTCTGTGACTCTTTACCACACAGAGCAGCGGTATAGGAGATGGCTGGAAGGGACGGGATTGTACAGCAGGAGAGATCAAGAGACTGGAGCATTTATTCAGGGAGAAGAGACTAAAATCCAAACAAGGCAATGGCCCTGGGGAAAACAGAAGAGAGAGTGGATTTGAGTGTGATTCTGGAGGTCGACTTGAGAGATTCAATGACAGATCTGATCTGGAGTCTGAAAGAAAGTGTTTTAGCTTGAGTGAGCAGGGGATTGATAATGATTTAACTGGTTTATGAAATATGGGTGGAGGGCAGGGCTAAGTGATGACAATAAGTCAATGTTAATTAGGAGGTAGTTGTAGGCTTTTTAGCCGAAAATATGCAGTACAAATGAGAGTGTCAGCTTAGAGGTGAGGCCAGGGATGGAGATGAAAGAAAATTAGGAAATTGTTGGTCTGTGGTTAAACCTGGGAGAGAGGATTCAGTCACCCAAGATAAGCAAAGAAGAAAGTAAAAAATACTGAGGATGGAGTCATAGGGACACCAACATTGAAGGGGCAGAATAAAATGAAGCAGCAGAGGATACTGAGAAAGTCATGCAGGCAGAGACTCAGCTGAGACTGATAAAAGGATGCTATGAGAGATGAGACTTTCAGGAAGGGGAGGTCGACATTGGAGGCAAGAAGAAAGGAAGCCTCTGTAAGTTAGAATCTGTTGATCTCAAAGATGAAAAGTTGTATAAGGAGCCAGTTCATTGCATGCTGAGCTCAGGGTCTTAGGTTTTCCTCCTATCTTCATCTTATTCCCATCCTCTTCCTCCTCCTCCTTCTTCCTTTAGATTTGAGTGTGTGTGTGTGTAAATTCTTTCATCTGAATACTTGGTGCTTCAGCAGATATTGTATTAAATATTTGGAGCATCCCCTCATGGTAATTTGAAATATTGCATCAAATTAAGCTTGGGTGCTGGTTTCATCTCTGGTAGAGCTCCCCACAAGCTGACTGAGGTGTCTTTCTCATTTGCATTTGATTTTTGACATGGTGTCATTGACCTCAGGCCATGTGAAAAAGTAATATCCTTTGTCACAGTTTCACAGACATGCATAGAGGAAAGTGGGAAGGACATTGTTAATCTTCCCATGGCAGTTCTCCGGCTCTTATTGCTCCTTGTGATTGTCTTAAGGCTCAGTAAACAGTGACTGGCTTTTCACATCCTCTTTCCAAGGAACAACATCGTGGAAGAACAAGTGGGGAGGGGAACCAGTTAAAATAGAGTTGTTCAGTTGCTAAGTCTTGTGAACTCTTTCTGACCCCATGAACTGCGGCATGCTAGGCTTCCCTGTCCTGCACTATCTCCCAGAGTTTCTCAAGCTCATGTCCATTGAGTTGGTGATGCCATCCAACCATCTCATCCTCTGTTATCACCTTCTCTCTTGCCCTCAATCTTTCCTAGCATCAGGGTCATTTCCAATGAGTCGGCTCTTCACATCAGGTGGCCAAAGTGTTAGAACCTCAGTTTCAACATCAGTTCTTCCAATGAATATTTGGGGCTGATTTCCTTTAAGATCAGCTGGTTTGATCTCCTTGCAGTCCAAGGGACTCTCAAGAATCTTCTGCAGCACCACAACTCAAAGCATTAATACTTCAGCACTAAGCCTCCTTTATTGTCCAGCTCTCACATCCATACATGACTACTGGAAAAACCACAGCTTTGACTAGATGGGTCTTGTTGGGAAAGTGATATCTCTGCTTTTTAATACAGTGTCTAGGTTTGCCATAGTTTTTCTTCCAAGGAGGAGCTTTTCTTCTTTTCATTTCGTGGCTGCAATCACTGTCCACAGTGATTTTGGAGCCCAAGAAAATAAAATTTGTCACTGTTTCCATTGTTTTCCCATCTATTTGCCATGGAGTGATGGGACTGAATGCCATAATCTTCATTTTTTGAATGCTGAATTTTAACCTGTCTCCACTTTTAAGCACTCTCCACTTTCATCTTCATCAAGAGGCTCTGCTCTTTAGTTCCTCTAAGTTTTCTGCCATCAGGGTGGTGTCATCTGCATATCTGAGGTTTTGCTATTTCTCCCAGCAATCTTGATTCCAGCTTGTGATTCATCTAGCCCAGCATTTCTCATGATATACTCTGCACATAAGTTAAATAAACAGGGTGACAATATATAGTATTGACATACTCCTTTCCCAATTTTGAGCCAATCTGTTGTTCCATGTCCAGTTTAGACCCGTTAGATTGTTGCTTGTTGACCTGCATACAGTTTCTCATGAGGCAGGTAAGGTGATCTGGTATTCCTGTCTCTTTAAGAATTTTCCACAGTTTGTTGTGATCCACACAGTCAAAGGCTTTAGTGTACTCAATGAAGCAGAAGTAGATGTTTTTCTGGATTCCTTTGCTTTTTCTATGATCCAGTGGATACTGGTAACTTGATCTCTGGTTCCTCTGCCTTTTCTAAATCCAGATTGTACATCTGGAACTTTGCAGTTCACATGCTGTTGAAGCCTAGCTTGAAGGGTTTTGAGCATTACTTTGCTAACATGTGAAATGAGCACAGTTGTGCAGTAGTTTGAACATTCTTTGGCAATGCCCTTCTTTGGGATTGGAATGAAAACCGACCTTTTCCAGTCCTGTGGCCACAGGTGAGCTTTCCAAATTTGCTGGCATATTGAGTGCAGCACTTGAACAGCATCATCTTCACAGCATCATCTTTTAGGATTTTTAGTATAATACATATAGTCTGCTTCTCTGATTGTCTTTTCCTTGTGTCAGTTTGGCAAGGTATAGTCTGTAGTTATTCAAACACTGATCTTGGTGTTATTGTGGTGGTGTTTTATAGATGTAATTAGAATTCATAATCAGCTGACTTGAAGTTAGAGAGATTATCCTGAATAATCTGGATGAGCCTCATTTGATCAGTTGAAAGCCCTTAGAAACAGAGCTGGACTTCCCCAAAGAGAAGAAATTCCACTTTTCCCCCTGCCCATCCATGGTTTATAACTTCCCTTTCCTGATGGCTAGTCCTAGTGATTTCAGATTTGCAGATCTGAACCTCACAGTAGTACAAGCCAGTTGCTTGCATTGCATCTCTTAATATGTTTTCTCCTACTGGTTCTAGTTCTCTAGTTGATACCGTGGCAATTTACATGACTGTGCTCTTTGAGAGGAAGGCATGATAATGAATACAGGTGACAATGAGGGATCAAGCAATCATATTGTGCATGGTTAAGAGGAACTTTTTTCAGATCAGGTGGGAATAAGAGCCATGAGAAGTAGTAAGAACAAGTCCTCATGCAGAAATTTAGGAATATGGGAATGTGTTAACTCACTGAAAAACAGAATTCTGAATGTTTACATATGCCTCGTAAAGTATAAAATCGACCCATGGGTCCAAAGGAATGCCCAGTCCATCAATCAGTTCACAACAGTATCATGGGAGAGGCAGTGTATCAGGTCATTGTAGAAAGAAGAAGGGTACAGAAGTCAAACAGACCCAAATAAAAATCATGCCTCAGGGAGTCATTGCTAGTTGCCTGACCTTGGAAAAGTTATTTAAACTCACTGAAGCTCACTTTTACTACTTTTTAATGAAAATGTCAGATAATAATACCTTTGTCTCAGGGATGCTATGAGAATCAAGACGGAGACTTCCATGGTGGTCCAGTGGTTAAGACTCCATGCTCCAAATGTGGGGACCCCAGTTTGATCCCTGGTCAGGGAACTAGATCATCCATGCTGCAACTAAAAGATCGCACATGCCTCGATGAGTATCTTGTGTGCCACAGCTGAGACTCAAAGCAGCCAAGTAAATAAATAAATATTTAAAAAATAAAGATGTATGTGTAGGGCCAGCATAAACTAAACACATGATAAATAATGGCTAATAGTATGACATTGAGACTGTGGATTTTCAACACACTATGCTCTTTCTCATTTTCTGAGCTTTTTGCTAAGAACTAACCTTGATGAACTAACATCTTTAGAGGGTAATTGAGCACTTACATATTCCCTACCTACTATGTCCCAAGGGAAAATAAATAGTAAATATCCAAAGAAAAGTCATCAGTTCACGTTTCCTAAATTGTGTGAACATGAAAGTGATGTCTCTCAGTCATGTCCGACTCTTTGCAACCCCAGGGACTGTAGCCTGCCAGGCTATTATAAATGTCACCATAGTCCTAAGAAATTGACTACCTAGCCTATGCACTGGCAATGTATGATTTCCTCTTCAGTTCAGTTCAGTTCAGTTGCTCAGTCGTGTCCGACTCTTTACGACCCCATGAATTGCAGCACGCCAGGCCTCCCTGTCCAACACCAACTCCCAGAGTTCACTCAGACTTTCGTCCATCGAGTCAGTGATACCATCCATCCATCTCATCCTCTGTTTTCCCCTTCTTCTCCTTCCCCCAATCCCTCCCAGCATCGAAGTCTTTTCTAATGAGTCAACTCTTTGCATGAGGTGGCCAAAGTACTGGAGTTTCAGCTTTAACATCACTCCTTCCAAAGAAATCCCAGGGCTGATCTCCTTCAGAATGGACTGGTTGGATCTCCAACCAAACAACTGAGAGCTCAGACACAGCACAGAGGATCCTACAGGCCAATGGTCAACTATTGGTCTAGCCTTTGCCCATGTGGGCTCCTTTTTTATCATGCCTAGATTACTTTTTTCCCTGCCCATTCATGAGTTAGATGTTCTGGAAATAACTAAATATAAGAACTTCTCTTGCTTTCTCAAACTAACCATTGCATCTGAATTCTCTTTTGAAAGACATCCTAGACTTTTTTCCTTTTTCAATTTCTTGTTTGAAGCGAACATAAATAATGGCCTCTAAGCTTTAATGGGTCTTCTTATGTGGTACTGTGTTGAAGAATCTGCCTGCCAATATAAGAGACACAGATTAGATCTCTGGGTGGGGAAGATCCCCTGGAAAGAAATGGCAAACCATTCCAATATACTTGCCTGGGAAATCCCATGAACAGAGGAGCCTGGCAAGCTGTAGTCCATGGGGTCATAAAAGAGTTGGACATGACTTAGCAACTAAACAACAAGGGATTTAGTTACACTGAATTAGCAATTTCCGGCAGTCTGCATAAAAATTTAAAAGTATTGAAGATCACTAAAACAGAGGAAAAGCAGAGCAGATGTCAGGTGTGGGAGGGAAAAGATGGTGGAATAATTCCATCTTGGATATTAAGTCCTATTTGAGTGACTGTAGGAAATAAAATCTAGGCTGATGAGAATTTTCTGAGCATTATTCCCATTTCCTTGATCAGTCAGGAAAAGCATCTACAGTTGGAAGATAAGGGGGCTTAGAATAGAGCCCTGGGTACCACATACTAAACTGCAGGAAAAGGAAGAGAAGATCCTGGAGTAAGCCAAAAGGAGAGATAAATGCATGTGGTTGTTTTAAAGAGAATGTAATCAATATTGTCAGTTACTTCTAAGGGGAGAAGCCAAAGCATTGGGGACTAAAAACTTTAATTCAATTTATTCATTAAGAAAGTCCTGAATGATTTTAATGAGACCCGTGTAACTGGAGTTGTGAATATAGACCATGCATTGCAGTAGCTTGAGTAGGTGAAGAGAAGACATAAAAAATTGTAGTAAACTTCCCCAAGAAGTTAAGCCAAGAAGGGAAGAATAAAGATATGTCAGGGATGTTAGCAGATATTATTAGTCAATGATGGGCTTCAACAAAAAAATGTGATGAGTTGCTTCTCTCCAGCAGTGAAGTGGATAATTGTTTAGTAAGTATAATGATGGAGTTTGGTACCACTTGGTTTTATACCTGAATTACCTGTGACTTTATAAATATAAATGCCCAAGTCCTACCTCAAATCTGTGAACCAGTTTCTCAGGGAAGGAATGTCTTCTATAGTCCTGGTTTTCTTCTTGTCTTACCAGGTACTCTATATATGTCCATGCTCGATCATATTGTTTTCTTCTTTGTATCAGAGTTGACATAATAACTTCAAGATGTTACTCAACTCCATCTGCAGTTTCTTAAATTGTAGTCTGAACGCATATCTTCCAACTCTTGTTCTTTTGTAGTAACTAGTTCAAATGTTCTGACTTGTTACTTTACAAATCTGTAAAAATGTTGGAAGTAAAATTTTCAACCAATTTTTGCAATTATGCTTTTTGCAGCTGCCTGTGAATAGCAGAAAATACTATCAGTAATTTAATTCGTAGCAATTTTGGAGGGACAAAACAACTTCTGGTCTGAGGTTTACTTGAAAATCTCTCCCTCTGTTATCTATCTACCCTTTATTCTATTGTTACTTCCCGTCTCTCACAATCCATTAACGTATTTTGCTACAGCAGCTGTAGTTAAAACTGTTTTCTTGCTACACTGCAGTTTTCCTGTAACTGTTTCATGACCAATTATATGTGAGCTATGTAAATCTTTAGTAAATATTTTTGAATCAAAAACTGAGGTTAGCTTTGAATGACAGATTTAAATTAATAGAGTAAGAGCATTGATATGTAGTCAGAAAAATAGACACTATACCATCACAAGGGGTTTCCCTGGTGACTCAGTGGTAAAGAATCCACCTGCCAACGCAGGAGACACAGGAGACTGGGGTTCGATCCCTGGGTCAGGAAGATCCCCTGGAGAAGAAAATGGTAACTCACTCCAGTATTCTTGCCTGGAATTGCCTGGAAAATCCCATGGACAGAGGAGCCTGGTGGACTAAGCTCATGGGGTAGCAAAAGAGTTGGGCACAGCTTATCGACTAAACAACAAATACCTGCAGATGAAAGCACTAGAAATAAATAAATGAGCACAAACTCTAATTAAATATTTTAAAAAAACAGCACTGTGTTAGAATTACAAAGGTATGTATCTTTAGTGCTGAATTCACTTTTTTCAATAAATTCATTTGATCAATAACGCAAGTCTTAAAGGGGGTGTCAAAGTAGGGACCAATTAAACAGAGAATATATAAAAATATACTTAAAATATATGCTTGTGGGACAAAAATGTGCTTTAGATTTTTTTTAATAAATGGAATAAAGATTTAGCTGAAGCACTCAAAGAGTAGATACTTTTTCCTGTCATTAACTGACTGATCTTGTACTATACTAAGCTATTTACCCACATTGCTTAATATCTCAACAGTTCTATAAACTAAGAGTCCTAACTTGTAGATAAGAGAATTGAGATTCATAAGGGGGAGGTAATTCACCCAAGGTCACACAACTAATGAGGTAACCAAAGGGCTGACTTCCAAGCCTGGGAGCTCTTTAGCAGTGGAGTCCCAGCGCCAGCTCAGGGCTCACTGTGCAGCGCGGCTAAGTCCAGGTTGGACCCATTAACTTGGTCTAAGCAAGGAATTGTCAGTGTAGTAACTGAACAATGAGCCTGGGGACACCTTTTCTTTGTATCATTTGTGGTTATATGCTTCTATTAAAATTATCATGCCTGTTTAATTTAACCACTTTTAATGCTGTGCTTACTGCTTATAATCTGTCAATATAAAAGGAAAAGGAAGAAAACTATAAATACACAAAAGAAGAAATAAGCTGTTTTAAATTAGGCTACTGATGATGCTTCTCTTATGCGCCCTCCCAAGGGGCACAAAAATCTGATATAGACAGCATTTTTATTGTGAAAGTGAAAGTGTTAGTCGCTCAGTCAAGTCTGATTTTTTGCAACCCCATGGACTGTAGCCCGCCAGGCTCCTGTAGTTCATGGAATTCTCCAGGCAAGAATACTGGAGTGGATGCTGCTAAGTCACTTCAGTCGTGTCTGACTCTGTGCAACACCATAGACGGCAGCCCGCCAGGCTCCCCCATCCCTGGGATTCTCCAGGCAAGAACACTGGAGTGGGTTGCCATTTCCTTCTCCAATGCACGAAAGTGAAAAGTCAAAGTGAAGTCGCTCAACTGGAGTGGATAGGCATTCCCTTCTCCAGGGAATCTTCTCAACCCAGGAATCAATCCCCAGTCTCCCGCCTGCAGGCAGATTCTTTACCGTCTAGAGAGCCACCAGGAAAGCCCATTCTTACCATGCTGCTGCTAAGTTGCTTCAGTCATGGCCGACTCTGTGCCACCCCATAGATGGCGGCCTACCAGGCTCCTCTGTCCCTGGGATTCTCCAGGCAAGAACACTGGAGTGGGTTGCCGTTTCCTTCTCCAAAGCTTCACAGTATATATGGGAGAAAGTCACATGTTTTAATAATTCCAGTGAGTTTCAGCTCTCCACCTCAGTTCTGCCTGAATGATGTTGAAAGAGCTGGATGTCAAGCTTGTCCAGAGCCTCCTTGCTGGGTGATTAGAGATGAAGAGAGCTCCAGTGGAAGGAGAGTACTGTAGAGAAAGGAATTCCCTAGACCACCATCTTGCCCACTGGTTCCTGCTGAAACATGTTTAGTAGGAAGTCTGTCTGTGATGCTTTTTCCAAGCTCCTGCTCATCCATTCATGCATTTACTCCCACATGCATTTATTCAAGAGATGGCATCACTGACTCAGTGGACATGACTTTGAGCAAACGCCAGAAGACAGTGAAGGACACTGAAACTTGGCTTGCTGCAGTCCATGGGGTCACATGGGGTCTCCATGGGGAGACTTCTGAAAGGCTACTGGAGACCTTCCTTCAGAAAAACAGAGCTAAGATAAGTTGTCCAACTTGATGAGACTAGATTAGACTGACTTTAGCTCCGTTTTGGTGGGAGCAGAAGCTTCATTTACTCTGTGTTGTTTATGCAATTATTTTCTAAGTGGAAATGTTTTCATTTTGTTCTGGCCTCCTACTTTTCTGGTTCCTCACCAGTGCAGTGATTCCCCAGAATCTTAATAGCTACAATGGGTATGCTCTGCTTAATGGGTATGAGCTTTAGAGAATAATGTCATGTCTGAACACTTAATGAGTTTCGCAATTAAGAAGGCATTGAAGTTCAAGGTCTTAAAAAAAAAAGACATTTCCCTAATGATACGGCTGCCAACTAAGGAGTTGATAATCTGAAAAAGAAGTTTTTTTTTTTTTTTTTTTT
>SJYQ01011006.1:253354-296292 GCA_006410935.1 Redunca redunca | reverse complement strand
AATTGTAGCAAAATAAACTACTCAACATAGAATGTCTCACTTGTAGACTTACACCTAATAATGGAAGACAGGATATATATTCCATTTTCACAATAAAAAACAAATAGTAATTATTGATGCAGAGTTCTGGGGGATATAAGATATGTGGGCAGTGATTTCTAGGTATACCCTGAATTTTCTCTTCAAGCTCCTAGCAGAAGTTTTAAAGTAATAGTTGTTGTTTGTTGCTTTGCAGGCAATTTAATTCAGGATAAACTCTTACAATAGGAGTAGAAAATGGTCTCCTAACCCTATAATTTACTTCCAACCCCCTAGTCCCTTCTTGGTTCCAGGCTTGTTTTCAATGGAAACACACTGTAGACTATCATCTTATTTCACAGAGACTAATTCCAGTTAAGAGAGGACCCTTAGTATCTAGCATAGGCTCAAAGTATCCCTGATAGAATACACTAGGAGCCAAATTTGAACTTGATGTTGAAATCCAGGAGTCTTGTGCTGTGCACTTGGGGTTTTGATTCCAGTGCCCCTGGATATTTATGTTTCTCTGACTTCCCAGCCCTAGGGAATTTAGTCTACTGATTTCTTCAAACTGAGTTTCTGTCATTGCCAATTTGGGCTTATTAACTACAAAATCTTAGGATTAGCATCAATAAGCCTGCTGGTAACTACTGTTGAAGTGGCTCAGTGATTAAGGGGAAGGTGGGAAAGCTACTTTACTTGGTATTCATGCACTTGAATCCTCTCATGTTGCTTAGTTCCTTTTATTTGGTTTTTAGAACATTGCCAGGTTTGTGTGTATGTGTTTGTGTGTGTGTGTAACAGATGTGCACTGATTATGACTGTAGACTACCATCACAAGTAAGGAAGGCTAGTAATTATCAAGCCTTTGGGCTGAATTGAGAATAATATTTAGCCAGGGTTGTTATAAAACACATTGTAAAATAAGGTCCATTGTTGCTTTGTCAGAAAAATAACACAAGATAACATATTTCATTTTATTTCTTATTAGAATATAATTACTTTACAATATTCTGTTAGTTTCTGCTGTACAACAAAGTGAACCAGCTGTGAGTATACATATGCCTCTCTCGCACCCCTCCATTACCCCATCCCATCCATCTAGGTCATCACAGAGCCGAGCTGAGCTCCCTGTGCTATACAGAAGCTTACCTCTAGCCATCTATTTCACACATGGTAGTGTATATATGTCAATGCTATGCTCTCAGTTCACCCCACCCTCTCCTTCCCCCACTGTGTCTACAAGTCTTTTCTCTGCATCTGTGTCTCAATTCCTGTGTTGCAAACAGTTTCATGTATGAAACAATAAAATAAATCCTGTGATTAAACCATAATGGAAAAGAATATGATATATATATATCTCCATATCTCTGAACCATTTTGCTGTACAGCAGATATTAACACAGCATTGCAAATTATGTGGTATGACGTATGCTAAATCACTTCAATCATGTTTGACTCTTTGCTACCCTCTGGACTGTAGTCTTCCAGGCTCCCTGTCCATGGGGTTTCTCCAGGCAAGAATACTAGAGTGGGTTGCCATGCCCTCCTCCAGGGGAGCTTCTCAACCCAGGGATTGAACCCATGTCTCTTATGTCTCCTGCGTGTTGGCAGGTGGGTTCTTTACCACTAGGGCCACCAAATCAACTATACTTTAACAATAAAAAAAGTTTTTTTAATAAAATAAAAGATAGCAGATTTCAACACTTTTCACTGAACAAGGCAGAATTGGTCTGAAGAATGCTTTATTTAGTTTTTGATTTATCTTAACTCCATTGTAAAGATTGGATAATACAATTGCTTTTCTCCTCAGACTTCCTCTTGAAATGTAAACTTTTCAGCTTGAGAAACCTATATGCAGGTCAGGAAGCAACAGTTAGAACTGGACATGAAACAACAGACTGGTTCCAAATAGTAAAAGGAGTACATCAATGCTGTATATTGTCACCCTGCTTATTTAACTTATATGCAGAGTACATCAATGAGAAATGCTGAGCTGGAAGAAACACAAGCTGGAATCAAGATTGCTGGGAGAAATATCAGTAACCTCAGATATGCAGATGACACCACCGCCAACTAAGGTCCGTCTCATCAAGGCTATGGTTTTTCCAGTGGTCATGTATGGATATGAGAGTTGGACTATGAAGAAAGCTGAGTGCCGAAGAATTGATGCTTTTTAACTGTGGTGTTGGAGAAGACTCTTGAGAATCCCTTGGACTGCAAAGAGATCCAACCAGTCCATCCTAAAGGAGATCAGCCCTGGGTGTTCTTTGGACGGAATGATGCTAAAGCTGAAACTCCAGTACTTTGGCCACCTCATGCAAAGAGTTGACTCATTGGAAAAGACTCTGATGCTGGGAGGGATTGGGGGCAGGAGGAGAAGGGGATGACCGAGGATGAGATGGCTGGATGGCATCACGGACTCGATGGACGTGAGTTTGAGTGAACTCCGGGAGTTGATGATGGACAGGGAGGCTGGGCGTGCTGCGATTCAAAGAGTCGGACACAACTGAGCGACTAAACTGAACTGAACTGAACTGATGATGACTATCCCTCAACTGCTCTGTCTTCATTCCATTCATACTTCCAACTCTACTCTCAGACACATGCAGCACCATAATGCTTCAAATTATATGAGTTATATTAGTCTGTCTAACTACCTGTCCAGCCCTTGCATTCTACCAACTGAAGCTCTTTGCTGCCTGTTTCTTGTGGTATCAGCAGAAGCATGAGGGACAAAGCAAGTTTCAATTCTCTGCTTGCATCAACCTGGTTCAGTCTCACTGGACAGAGCAAATCACATGACTAGGTCCACAGTCATGAGTGTGTCTTAGTCAAGTCAGGATGCTGTAACAAAATACCATAGCGTGAATGGCTTAAACAACAGATTTATTTATTTATGTTTATTTATCTTGGGTCTAGAGCCCAGGAAGTCCAAGATCAAGGCATAAGCAGATCAGTTCTTTGTCAGAGCTCTCTTCGTTGCTCGTAGGTAGCATCCTTCTCACTGTGTACTCACAGGACATTTCCTCTTCGCTTGTGCCTGGAAAGAGGGAGCTCCCTCTTCATGGAAGGTCACTAATTGCATCACAAAGGTCCCACCTTCATGACCTGAAATTAATTTTATTACTTCCCAAAGGCATCACCTCCAGATACCATCATGTTAAAGGTTAGGAGGTCAACAACATATGAATTTGGGGGAACACAATCATTCAGTCCATAACAGAGTGGCAAAATATAGTCTTCCATTTTAGGGATGAACTGAAAAGTTACATGGCAAAGGTCTTTATGATGAATATAGAATTGGGCCAGTAACTCAGTCTACTAAGTAATACATGTATTTCCTTTTATTAAACTTCTATTACTATATCCTAAGACTTGAAATTGTAGCTGAAAGCAAGGCAGAGCCTCAGAGTTGATGAATCTTACAGCAGAGTGGGGATAACTGACAGGGAGCAATCCTAGTACAACTATGATCATTACTGTGATAGGGCTTTTCTCATCATATATTTTTTTCTGGAATATTCTCCCCACTTAGTATCATTTATTTACACCCAATAACAATTTTAAGACTGAGTCAAATGTCTCTTTTGATAGAAAGTGGTTTTCCTTCTGTAATCCTCTTTATTCTGTGTTCTCCCACTTTTTATCAATTCTGATTCTCTACTGAACCACAGGAAAGGATTCCTTGTTAATACATATTCTGTAGCAGATGTCAGATTATGCCATATGATTGTCCTGAGCACAACTAAGATGGAAGTAGTAGGGTATCTACATGGAGGACTACAGTAAGTACGGAAAGACCTTCCCTGGCCCATGATGGGACCTTGGTGAAAGTCAGCTGCAAGTGTCACACTTTTTGAAGATAGAAGCTGGAGCTTCTGTTCTTTTTGCTGCCTCTCTAGGACAGAATGCCATGGAATGATTCCCAAATCTAACTTTTCAATACTCATGGTATCTCAAATTTATTTGAGAGGTGTTTCATTCAATGTCTTCAAGCAGAATTCAATTTTATTTATGTTGACTTAATATAAATAGAAGAAAATGATGTTTCATGTATCACTGGGAGGGCAGATAAAGTGGCAAAAGTTATATAGCATTGTATCTCCTAGGAAGTTGAAAGTCACTATAAATAGATGCTTTAATCAAGGTCAGTTAATGGCCAGAGTAGGACTTATATATTTCTCTTTGTTAACAGTTTAGTCAGTATATTTTTAAGGATGTCAACTTGTCATCCCACTAATAAAACCTTGAAACTTGAGATCAACAAGGACTGTGAAAGAAAGCAATGTTCTATCTTTGGTCTTTTTGTTCCCCTCTGTCTTTTTTTTTTTTTCTTTTTGTGTCCTTGTCACGGTAAGGATTTTTCAGTTCACCAATTAATCTTTCTTTTTATTATGTCTTGTCATGGTTGAAGCATCTTCTAAGAACTGATAACAGGAGGGGGGAACTGATGATTTATTTCAAGAGGAAGATCAGACCTAACGTTTGAAGGTTGACACTAACATCAGTGAATGCTTCACAGAAGTGTGTTTGGATGGGTCTGAATGTGTGTACCACTTGTCTCCAAAGAAGGTCGCAGAGCCTGGGGAATTTGGAGTGCCAGAGAACACTGTCATCCTCAACCCTCTATTTTGCATGTAAGCCATCTGAGCCCTGGCAAAGGTAATTCCTGGTGCCAGAATTTGGATTTGAACCCAAATATGCTGTTTCTCTAATCCTGTGCTCTTTGAATCGTATCAGCTTTTTTGGAGGTTCATTTCAGCAATGGAAAACTCTTTTTATCATGCCTTCCTTAACTGAGGACAAATGCTACATGGGTTTCAATCCTAAGAGAAAATGTCAGACCTTATTCAGAAATGTAAGAAATGATCAGAATACAATTAGATATCACCTCTGTGGCACCTTGATGAGAGTGAAAGAGAAAACACCTGGCTTAAAACTCAACATTAAAAAAGGCTAAGATCATGGCATCTGGTCCTATCGTGCATGCTCAGTCACATCAATGGTGTCCGAATCTTTGCAACCCTATGGACTACAGCCCACCAGGCTCCTCTGTCCATGGGATTTCCCAGGCAAGAATACTGGAGTGGGTAGCCATGCCCTCCTCCAGGGGATCTTCCTGACCCAAGGATTGAACTGGTGTCTCCTCTGTAGCCTGCACTGCAGGCAGATTCTTTATTGCTAAACCACCAGGGAAGCCGTCTGGTCCCATCACTTCATGGCAAACAGAGAGGGAAAAAGTGGAAGCAGTGACAGCCTATGGGGTCACAAAGAGTTGGACATGACTTCAAGATTGAACAACCGCCACACCATGTAGCAGCGGGAAGGATGAAAGAAAAAGACACAGCAGTGGGGAGGATTTGGTCAAGGAAATGACCCTGTGTTTGAGCCTTGATGAATAGGCTGTGTTTGATGTCAGGGTGGAGGCAGATGAGTTTGGATGAAGTAGGAGAGGGATGTCATCAGAGAAAACCAGAGAAGGCAGAAGTCCAAAGACACCAGGAAGGGAACGTCCAGATCAGAGTTCATCCTGGGAGCAGGGAGATGACTCCCAGGCCACTATCAGGGAGGAAGTGGTGTTTGCTGTGCCAAATGGGACTGCTAGACAAAAGCGAAATGCTTCAGCTTTTCAGAAAATCTGAGAGTATATCAGTTGTTCTCTTATGCTGATTTCCTGCATATAAACAGATTCTTACACATGTTCCTTTTTCTGGTGTTAGTCACTCAGTCATGTCCAACTCTTTGTGACCCCATGGACTGTATCCCGCCAGGCTCCTCTGTCCATGCAATTCTCCAGGCTAGAATACTGGAGTGGGTTGCCATTCCCTTCTCCAGGTGATCTTCCTGATCCTGGGATTGAACCTGGGTCTCCTGCATTGCAGGCAGATTCTTTACCATCTGAGCCACCAGGGAAGCCCTCCTTTTTCTAGTTATTCCATTTATTGTATTTTTTTTTTTTTTACTGTTTCCCAACTAAACTGAGAGTTTAGAGAAGGCAAAGATCCTTTATGACATACTGTATTATTCCCAAATTTCCTAGTCTTTTTTTATGAATATAGGATGAAAATGTTTTGAATATATGAAAGAAGGAGATGCAGTGTAAGAAATCACACCCTGACTCTCCAAGAGTGGCCCTTGAAGGTCCCACCACCTACCCTGACTCCCATTGTCCTACTCAATCCTCCTAAGACTTGTCTCTTCTCTCCTTATAAAATCTATCTTCTGGGGACAGAGTACTCTAGGGTGCTGCCTGGATTGTGTTCCTTTTGGGTTTTCTCTTCAAGGTTGATAAGTTTCTTTTGCTAAACTTTATTTGCTTTCTCAACTCCCTCCAAGTTACAATGCTTTCTACTAACTTGTGTCTTTTCCGGGTCTCTGATTTCTCTTGTTTGTTGCTGATTCTCAAAACAATTTATTGCTCTTGTAGCTCCTTTTCTTTTTTAATATTCATTTATTTATTTGATCGAATGGGGTCTTAGTTGCAGCACGTGAATTCATAGTTGTGGCAGGTGGGATCTGGTTCCCTGACCAGGGATGGAACCCTGGCCCTGCTGGAGTCAAACTGTATTTTATGCTTTCCACGAGTGATGGCTGGCCGTGATGCAAAATGTGCATTCTTGCTGTTGTGTATTCTGTACGATGAGACTAAACCTTGCCAGAAACTCTTCCTCAAAGTACTCTAAATATTTGTCTTGTGATTGCTCACTTAAAAGCTGAAATCAATTTCTGTAGCAAACAGAAGCTGCTGGGTTTACACTTCCTGTATGTAAGTATTCAAATCAGTGCTACTATATGTATGCAAAATAAAACCATAAACTTGAGCAACTATCCTTGGTATTTGCTAATGATATTGCTATGCTAAGTGATGATGAGTCATATCTTAGAGACAGCATTTTTCTCAGTGGATGCATTTTACATACCAATATATGAAAAGTGAAAGTGTTAGTCACTTAGTCGTGTCCAACTCTTTGTGACCCCATGGACTGTAGCCCACCGGGCTCCTCTGGGATTCTCCAGGTAAGAATACTGCAGTGGGTAGCCATTCCCTTCTCCAGGGGATCTTCCCACCCCAGGGATCAAACCTGGTTCTCCTGCATTGCAAGCAGATTCTTTACCATTAGAACCACCAGGGAAGCCCACATACCAAATAACCTAGTTGGATATCATGTTTGAGTTAAAGAATATTTAAAGGTCTCGACATGCCATAGATACAGACAGTTCAGTTCAGTTCAGTCACTCAATCGTGTCTGACTCTTTGCGACCCCATGAACCACAGCACGCCAGGCCTCCCTGTCCATCACCAACTCCCGGAGTCCACCCAAACCCATGTCCATCAAGTTGGTGATGCCATCCAACCATCTCATCCTCTGTCTTCCCCTTCTCCTCCTGCCCTTAATCTTTTCCAGCATCAGGGTCTTTTCAAGTGAGTCAGCTCTCTGCATCAGGTGGCCGAAGTATTGGAGTTTCAGTTTCAACATCAGTCCCTCCAATGAACACCCAGGACTGATCTCCTTTAGGATGGACTGGTTGGCTCTCCTTGCAGTCCAAGGGACTCTCAAGAGTCTTCTCCAACAACACAGTTCAAAAGCATCAATTCTTTGGCACTCAGTTTTCCTTATAGTCCAACTCTCACATCCATACATGACCACTGGAAAAATCACAGCTTTGACTAGACGGACCTTTGTCAGCAAAGTAATGTCTCTGCTTTATAATATGCTGTCTAGGTTGGTCATAACTTTTCTTCCAAGGAGTAAGTGTCTTTTAATTTCATGGCTGCAATCACTATCTGCAGTGATTTAGGAGGCCAAAAAATAAAGTCAGCCACAGTTTCCACTGTTTCCCCATCTATTTGCCATGAAGTGGTTGGACCAGATGCCATGATCTTTGTTTTCTGAATGTTGAGCTTTAAGCCAACTTTTTCACTCTCTTCTTTCACTTTCATCAAGAGGCTTTTTAGTTCCTCTTCACTTTCTGCCATAAGGGTGGTGTCATCTGCATATCTGAGGTGACTGATATTTCTCCCGGCAATCTTGATTCCAGCTTGTGCTTCTTCCAGCCCAGCGTTTCTCATGATGTACTCTGCATAGAAGTTAAATAAGCAGGGTGACAATATACAGCCTTGATGTACTCCTTTTCTGATTTGGAACCAGTCTGTTGTTTCGTGTCCAGTTCTAACTGTTGCTTCCTGACCTGCATACAGGTTTCTCAAGAGGCAGGTCAGGTATTCTTGTATTCTCATCTCTTTCAGAATTTTCCAGTTTATTGTGATCCACACAGTCAAAGGCTTTGGCATAGTCAATAAAGCAGAAATAGATGTTTTTCTGGAACTCTCTTGCTTTTTCCATGATCCAGCGGATGTTGGCAATTTGATCTCTGGTTCCTCTGCCTTTTCTAAAACCAGCTTGAACATCTGGAAGTTCAGACATAAACATGACATACAGACGTAGACATGGCATAGACATGTCCATCCTGTAGCAACTGCTGCTGTCCCACAGGTGGCCTCCAGAGGGATATAACCCAGCAGTAAGCATCATCCTTCCCGTTGCATCCCACCAAGTGATCCCCCTAGACAATGAGGAAAATCCATCCTTTTCTCATATGTTCATAGGCTTCCCTCTCCACTGCCTCATTATACCCAAAAAAGCCTTCCTATAGGTATGAAAATATACAGAAAAAGTCTCCTTGTTTCTGCATCCTCTGTCCCATGTCTAGTCTTCCTATCACTGCTAAATGTCATGAAGGACAGGCTTTATGTCTTTACTATTCCTCACCACCCAACCCAGGCATCTTGCTTCCAGGCTCTCCCAGTACTTGATGATTGCCAGAGCCCCTGATGGATTCCCCTTTGCAAAATTCAGTGACCTCTTCTCATTTCTCCTCCTCCCATAATTTTCTAGTTTATTCTAGCTGACTACCCACTTCTTGACATGCCCCATCTTGACTTCTGTGACACTATGCTCTCCCTGTTCACGTCTCACTTTTTCTACTCTCAGTCTCCCCTCTGACTTTCGCTTTCTCCATCTACCTAAAGGAATAACATTCTTGGTCTTCTCTGATCTCGTGGGTCCTCCTGAAATTCCATCAGATGCTTCCCCAGCTCCATTTACCACCATCATTTCAAGATGACTTGAAACCTCACGCTATCATTACTCTCCTGGGCACCCCAAGAACATTGGCAACAGCTTTCTAGGCATGGACATTCTTCCGGCTTTCAAGTTCAATGTGTCCAAAGTGAACCTGGACTGTGAAGCACAGCATAAAGACTATGACCTTTGTACATGATTAGACCAGGTTTTGATTTCTGGCTCTTAATTGCTGCAAGACCTTGGAGAAGACACTGAAAGTTTTTGTGTAACAATAAAAAGAAGACTATAGAACTGACTTTGTAGAATAACCCTCTACATAAAATGTCTAAAACGGAACTTGGCAAATGGTTGTCACTCAATATACAGGAGATATTCAGCATTATTATCATCTTTCAGTACCTCTTTGTCTTCTTGTATTCCTATTACTTTTTAATCAAGGCGTCATCACACTGTCATCGTGTTCTCTTCTCCTCTTCCCGGTCCTCAGTTCCAGTCACTGATTGTGTCATGTTGATCCTATTTCTTTAGTTTCCCTGGACCCTATTGCTAGCTAGCTGTGTTTTGGTGCTTACTGTTTATTTCCTGGACTATTGCCATAACATTCGAATTGATACCTCTGCTATCTACTTCCCATTTCTCAAAACTGTCCATTATGTTGTCATAAGAGTTTTATGTTCCTTTGTTTTGTTTTCCTAAAACACAGAAATAAATAGGTTAGTCTTCTCAAGACCCTTCAGTAGCTCCTGTTGCCTATGGTATACTTCCATAATCCCCGAGTGTAGCTGGCATCATCCTTTACAGTGGTATTCCACTGTCTTTTCCAGATTCTTCTCCCACAAGCTTATGTTTCAACAACAGCAGATTCAGTGTCCCCCAAATAGCTGTCTGTGTTAGTGAAAGTCCTTCTCTTTATTTTTTTTTTCTATATTTGTGTATTTACATGGCTGTGTTGGGTCTTAGCTGCAGCATGTGGGATCTTCCAGTGTGGTAAAAGGGCTCTCTAGTTGTGGCCCAGGGGCTCAGTAGTTGTGACGCATGGGTGTGATTGTTCCTTGGCATGTGGGATCTTAGTTCCCTGACAAGGGATCAAACCTGAGTCCTCTGCATTGCAAGCCAGATTCTTAACCACTGGACCCCCAGGGAAGTCACACGCTCCTTCTCTTTAGAAGCCTTTCTTCCCTGAACAGTTACTTTTAGCCACTTCTTCCTTTAGCTTCCTGTAACACTTGACTATCTGTCGGTGCTTCTTCCTTCTATCATAGTTAGTATGCAAGTATTCTTCTCCCCCACAATCTAAGTCCTTTGAGAGCAGACAAGACAAATGTAGTGCAGCTGGAAAAAAGAAATTTAAAAATGGCCAAGAAAGAAAAACATGAAGCCAATATGGCAACAAAGGCCCTTGCTATGACTGTGCACAAAACCTAGTCAAGAGTTAGTCTTTGATTCACTCCCTTCACAAATAATTTTGAGTGAATCCCTTTTACCCAGCACAAAATATTGAAAGGCAACCAATAACAAGATAGATTTGACTCCAACTTAGAGAATAGATGTGGGAATAAGTCATATACTTGAAATGATCTTAGAAGAATAGATGCAACAGTTCATTATGAGAAACATTTCTCCAAGAGAAATTTCCCACTTGGTGTATCATTTAGGATATATTGAGGGAAATAAAGGGTAACGCCCTCAACAATGGTTTCATAATTAAAACAGAAGCTTTAATTACCATTGAAAAGCAATGAATATTCCCTACCTTGTAGTAGGCACCTGCTAAAACATTTTTTAAATCAAGTGCTGTGACCTCATTTTAACAATCTTTTTGCCAAATACACCCAGACACACCTCCAGCAGTATCATTGATATCTTAGTCAAAATGGCTGTGTGCATTTATTTGAGATATTAGCACCAAGACACCCTTATTTGCCAGCTCATATGTATTAATTTTCTATTGCTGCTGTAACAAATTATCACAAAATAATGCCTTAAAATAACCAAATTTATTTCATTAACAGCTCTGTAGGTTTGAAGTCACTTATAGTTCTCACTGGCCTTAAAACCTAGGTACCACAGGATTTGGTTCCTTTATAGAGACTCCAGGACAGAATTTGTTCCATTGCTTTTTCCAGTTTCTAGAGGCCATCCATATTCCCTGGTTTGTGCCCTCCTCTTTAAAGCCTCATCTCTCTGGCCATCATTACATAGTCACATCTCCCCTTGATGACAACCGGCAAAGCTCCTCTGCTTTTTAGACTGGACACACCTGGATGATCCAGGCCACTCTTCTCATTTTAACATCTTCAATCACATCTGCAAAGAATTTTTTTTTGTTATACAAATAATACATCCCAATAATCTGAGGATTCGTGTGAGAATATTTGGTGGGGGTGTGTGGTTTATTCAGCCTCCATACCATCTTACTGACCTGTGTTAATTTCCAATGGAGATTGTGACTCATCAGCTACTGGTTGAAAGGAGAAAACTGCATGATGTAATTAATTCTGGATGCTTTCCCTATAGCTCAGGTGGTAAAGAATCCACCTGCAATGCAGGAGACCCTGGTTTGATTCCTGGGTCAGAAAGATCCCCTGGAGAAAGGATAGGCTACTCCTATCCTTTCCTGAAAAGATAAGCCACTCCAACATTCTAGGGCTTCCCTTGTGACTCAGCTAGTAAAGAATCTGCCTGCAATGTGGGAGACCTAGGTTCAATCCCTGAGTTGGGAAGATCCCCTGGAGAAGGGAACAGCTACCCACTCCAGTATTCTGGCCTGGAGAATTCCATGGACTATATAGTCTGTGGGGTCTCAAAGAGTTAGACATGACTGAGTGACTTTCACTTTCACTACAACAGCAACTAAAGTTGCATTTCCTGATAATCCACAGGCAGTTGCGTCAGGATGTGTGTGACTTAGGACATACACATTTCTCTCTGTTTTATAAGGTTAGAAATTAAAGATAGTGTCTGGTTTGGCCGTGTCTGAATCTACTTCATTTATAGGGAACGCTGGAGGTCCCTCTTCTCCCCCTGACCTCTTTCTAATGCTTTGCATTTCCCTTTCCTACACCTCATGTGGAATTGATAATAGTTTGAAACCATCTCTTCCATTTCTTTGACAGAAGCAAAATGAAGCAATAAAAATATCTACCAACCCAGCAGAGCTCCTGCATAAATGACTGGTGTTTATTGCAAATGTAAAACGTTTTTGATTGTGAACATGCTGCTTGATGTGATCTTCTGAATAAAGATAATTTTGCACTGTGTGAATAATTTCCCATTGTTTTCCAAAGTATGTGAGTGGTTAGAAAAAATATTTCTACAATGTGTTTGTCAGCTTCACTTTACAAAATTGAAACAATCTTGGATAGTGTGGATACAAGCATATGGATGAAGATTTCTGATTTGAGTCTGGAATGTGAACAAAGTAGAAAACACTGCTTGTGGATTCTGGATTACTCGCTGGGACTTATGGAAAACTAATATAATCAGTAGGCTTCCCAGGTGGCGCTAATGGTAAAGAACCCGCCTGCCAATGCAGGAGACATAAGAGACGTGGGTTCAATCCCTGGGTCAGGAAGATCCCCTAGAGGAGGGCATGGCAACCCCTCTCCAGTATTTTTGCCTGGAGAATCCCATGGACAGAGGAACCTTGTGGGCTACAGTCCATAGGATCGCAAAGAGTCGGACATGACTGAGCAACTGAGCACACGCACAGCACAACATAACCAGTATCTCGGTAACTATCTTGTTCTGCACGCAGTAGACAGTTGATAAATACTTACTGTTTGCATAAGAGAATAATCACGTTTCACTTTTCCCCTATAGCCAATAGTCATTTGATGGTATTCTTCCCAGTCAATTTCCTGTAAAGCAGGCAGAAATGATTGACATGCCTGTCAGATGAGTTCCTCCTACCACTGTGGTCTGCATAATGCCCGCTTCCCAGGTCCTTATAAGGCTTCCCAGGTCCTTATAAGGCTTTCCACTGAATGTCATCACCCTCCCAGAATTGTTAACATTATTCCCACTGGTTGAGAATAATAAAGTTGCCGTCATTTATTTCCTTCTTTGTCTCCTTTTTAAAAGAATAGTATCTATTTGTAGAGATGTAGTTGGACCTAGAGTCTGTCATACAGAGTGAAGTAAATCAGAAGGGCATGTACACCCGTGGTGGATTCATATCAATGTATGGCAAAACCAATACAGTATTGTAAAGTAAAATAAAATAAAAATTAAAAAAAATATATATATTAATGCATATATATGGAAACTAGAAAAATGATACAGATGGACCTATTGCAGTGCGGGAATAGAAATGCAGACATGCATAATGGACTTGTGGACACAGGGTTGGGAGGAGAGGGTGGGATAAGCTGAGAGAGTAGGACTGATATATATACACCACCGTGTGTAAAATAGATAGCTAGTGTGAAGCTTCTGTATAGCACAGGGATCTCAGTTTGGTGCTCTGTGATGACTTAGAGGTTGGGGTGGGTGTGTGTGGGAGGAGGTCCAAGAGGGAGGGAATATATATGTATATAGCTGATTCACTTCTTGTACAGCAGACACTAACCCAACATTGTAAAGGAATTATACTCCAAAAAAAAAAAAAAAAGAACAATAAAAAAGTGCTCCAGGATAGATGGAGGAGACATTATTAATATGACCCTCTCTTCCTTTCTGTTACAAACGTGCTTCCACATCCACCAGTTGTACCAAATGATCAGCTGTTTCATGTGGAATCTGTAAAAGTAACTGTGCCTATTCAGGGCTGCCCACTGCAAGGACCAGTGACAGAGTAAGGGCTTGCTGAAAGGACATGTAGAAGAAGAGGGATGAGAGTCTATCAAGTGACTTTTGGGGAGATTCTGCTGGCTCATCATTGGTGCTCATCATTGATGATGATTCTGCTGCTCATCATCAAAGACCCATGTTTTCGTTCCATGGTGTTAAAAGTGCTGAAAAACATCTTGGTGTGTTGTTTTTCAGGATCAGCTAAAACAGACATCTGTCCTAATGTAGTGATAGGGCTTCCACAGGGAATGTGATGTGTTATTATTTCTAGGAAATCATTCCTTTGATGCCTTTTTCTCTAGATGATCATTGATGGTTGTGTGTCGGGCTGAGGAGAAAGCAGGTCTTAAAAACACGGGGAGATTTTGGTTAGAGAGTAGGTAGGGCATGCTACAAATGCAAAGAGGAAGCATAAGGACAAGGAAGTGATCCTTGAAGATAGTAAAGCTGAATCATTCTAGCCATGCTTCATGGCTGAAGGACTTTTTTTTTGCTCAGTTTTCAGTTCTTTACTCTTGAGTCTCTCTGCCCCTCCTTCTTCCACCTTGGGCATTGCTTCTGGAGTCTTCCTTTACTTTCTAGCTAGAAAGCTGAGGCATGACCACCAGTTTCCCTTCATGCACCTCACAAATGTCCCATCCATTCTCTGTCTGGGCTATGGGCTCCTGCAACTGCAGGTGGACCCATATGCCAAGCCGCTCCTATGCTGGGGACCAGCTCAGCATGCCTCTTGCGTGGGTTTGTCGGGAGAACCCCAAAATCTTGTGCTCCCAATGCTTCGCCCACTCCAGAGCATTCTTCCAAGATGATATGGTCCACATTCTACCACACTGAAGAGCTAGTTCCCCATGGTTCTCACCACTCAGTTGAGACCTCATATTCACATGAATTTTGTTATGGGTTTATTTTCAGATTAGATATATTTCAGCATGAATTTTTCAGTAAGCTTTTTTAAAGTTTACGTTTTATTGAACTATAACATACAGTCAGAAATATATACTGATCATAGCGTGCAATGGAATAAACTTTTACAAAGTAACCACACTAATGGGCTTCCCTGATGGCTTAGACGGTAAGAATCTGCCTGCAATACAGGAGACCCAGGTTTGATCCCTGGGTTGGGAAAATCCCCTAGAGAAGGGCATGGCTATGCTCTTCAGTATTCTTGCCTGGAAAATCCCATGGACAGAGAAGCCTGGTGGGTACAGTCCATGGCCTTGCAAAGAGTCAGACATGACTGAGTGACCTGCGCTTTCACTTTTTTTCAAACCACACTAATGTAACAAACACCAGAAGAAGAGAGAGAACTTTATTATTGTCAGTACCCCAGGGCACCCTCATGCCTCTGCACAATTCGATACGTTTTTTGTTTTGTTTTTTATTGAAGTTTGTTTTTTGGTAGTAGATATTTTTTATTTCCATACTTAATGCAAAGTATTCAGCACCTGAAAACTGAACTTTACTGTAAAACTCACATATATTTACACAAGTAGATAATAAGTATGTATTAAACAGAAGCAAGTTTAAATTATATGAGCTCTTTGACTGAAGGAGGAAGAAGGCCACTAGAAATCATGTCACACTCCACTTCAGGAGTCATAAAACTTGAATTCTATGCATTAATCTTTTCAAAAACTTTTTTTTATTTGTCCAGTCACTCAATTGTGTACGACTCTGTGACCCCATGGACTGCAGCATACCAGGCTTTTCTGTCCTTCACTATCTCCCAGAGTTTGCTCAAACTCACGTCCAGCGAGTTGGTGGTGCCATCCAACCATCTTATCTTCTGTTGCCCCCTTCTCCTGCCCGTGGTCTTTCCCAGCATCAGGGTCTTTTCCAATGAGTCGGCTCTTCGCATCAGGTGGCCAGCGTATTGGAGCTTCAGCATTAGTCCTCCCAATGAGTATTCAAGACTGATTTCCTTTGGGATTGATTGGTTGGATCTCTGCTGTCCAAGGGACTCTCAAGAGTCTTCTCCGGCACCACGGTTCAAAAGCATCAATTCTTTGGCACTGATACAGCCAGTTAACAATGTTATGCTAGTTTCAGGTGGGCAGCAAATGAACTCAGCCAGATATATTCATGTTACAGAAGGGCTTTTTGGTGGGTGGAATTCATTCACATCTCCCCACAATCAGGCATGGTTCCCTCTGAGAATGTTCAATTCTGTCCTGTCTGAGGGGAAGGGGTGACTTTCTCTGTAGGGTCTCCCTTAGAGACTTGTAGGAGGAGCAAAAGGACTCAGCACAAGGGAAGGACAGCTGAAGCACTTTGCTGAAATGAGTGTGATGGGCATGAAGAATAGAGTGCTGATCAAAGGGAACAGGGGAAGGGAATGAGCAGATTTTTGTCAAGAAAAGCTTCCTCAAGGCTGAGAAAAGCACTTAGAGACTCATCTCATCTTATCCTTCACCTCACTTTATCATTTGTACCTCAGACTTGCTTTTCTGTCTCAAGTAACTGCAACCACCCACGGTGCCATCTGTCTGGGTGAAGGGTCCCCTCCAGCGAGATCTGCAGCCCTTGTTCTCGCCATCCTTTATCTGTCACTTTCATTTCTGTCTGTGCTCTGTATGCTTCCTTCCTTTGTTGCCAGTGTTGCATAACCCTGGCTTCACAAAGTCAGCCTTCAATTTGGTCTTCCTGTGTGTGTGGTCACTCATTCATTTCTGACTCTTCGCCACCCTTTGGACTGTAGCCCACCAAGCTCCTCTGTCCATGAGATTTTTCAGGCAAGAATACTGGAGTGGGTTGCCATATCCTTCTCCAGGGTCTCTTCCCAAGCCAGGGATCGAACCTGCGTTTCCTGTGTCTTCTGCTTTCCAGGCAGATTCTTTATCCGAAGAGCCATCAGGGAAGCCTTGTTCCTGATCTTTGGTCTTTTAATGAATCACAGCAGTGGTTGAATTTGTATTTCTAAGCACCACAAGCCTCCAGGTGCCAGAAATGTAAGATCCCTACTACGCTTCCCTGAGATTTGGGTCCACTATTCCAGAAAAATGCCATTTTCCATGAAGCTGTGTCTGAAAATTGCTATTAACTCTCTCCTCTGGCTTTAATTATTCTACCAGGCATTTTCTTTCTTATCATAACACTCCTAAATATGACATTACCCATCAATCTCTATTACTAGATTCATTCATATTGAAACTCTTACACATTTTATTAAGTCACTTCTAAGGAACTTCTATGGGAAAAACCATGTATCAGGTATTAGAAAATAAAAATAATGTGAACTTGAATCTTGCCCTTGAGTAAACTAAGGTCCAGTAAGGGACCCCAGGTTGTGCTAGTGGTAAAGAATCTGTCTGCCAATGCAGGAGATGTAAGGGACTCAAGTTCCATCCCTGGGTCTGGAAGATCCCCTGGAGGAGGGCATGGCAACTCACTCCAGTATTCTTGCCTGGAGATTCCCATGGACAGAGAAGCCTGGCAGGCTATAGTCCATGGAGTCTCAAAGAGTCAGACACAACTGAGCAGCTAACACTTTCACTTTCACTTGCTCAAGGTTAAATTGCCAACGTCTTGCACGATGCCTGGCAAAGGTCTAATGCTCAGTAGATATAACTCTCCTAGCCAAAATGAATGAGTGAATCAACTTTCTTTTTTACACCATAAAACTGGGGAACTGAGACCATCCTGATTTGACAAAATATGCCCAGGATCTTAAAGAGTTCTTATCTGTGAGAGTCACTAAAATGATCAGTGGATGATTGATTTAATGAGTGAACTATTGTAACTGTCAGGCTGATGAATTTGTAGCTATCAACAGGAGATGTAGGCTTGGAAGGAGTCCATTGCCCTAGCCAACTAACCCCTGATATTCCTAACCAGCTCATCCCTCTAATGCTCTTAGCTCATTTCTTTTACACAATCTTCTCTTTCAAATATTTAATGAAAACCTAGAAGCATGTTCTCATCTCTCCCTCCTGGGATCAAGTCACAGAAACAGGACCCAATATGTGGCAATGTTTCCCTTGGTTTAAAAGGATTTGGGGTTTTAGATTCCTCTGATTTCTTTTTCAACTTTACTGTCAGTTTTGTTTCAGGATGATATTCATTTCTGATTTTTAATCCCCCAAATCGCCTCCCTTGATGTCAAATTCTAGTCTTAGACTTGCTTATCCTTTCATCTGGAAGCGACATTGAGGGAACAGGTACTTCGCAGGACTCCCACAGAGGCAGGTCCTAAAGGGTGGTGTCCACACTGCAGAGATGGATGCTGGGAAATCTCCTTCATGTGCAGGGAACACACTGACTGTTCATACTACTACTTGCATCTGAGCTACTGTTACATTTAAAACCATTCCTCTCACCTAGGGCATCTATTTATGTAACCGCGTGTTTAAACTCAGGTAATTCCCGAGTTTCAACCTCCTCTTGGCTTTCCTTGCCGATAAGGAAAACTTCTTTTTTTCATGTATTTCATTTTCGCTGAACAGATGGTACATTATCAGCAAGTGACAAGTAGCTTCCCAATAAGTACTGAAAAACAAGTAAATTTAACCACACACACATGCACACACACACACACAAAAGCCATGGCAGCAGAGTGTATGGGAAACTAAGTAAAAGACTTTATCACAATATTTGCTTTTCTACTGGTATTGTAAAGTTCATTTTGGGGAAAAAAAAAATTATATATATATATATATATATATATATATATGTTGAAAGAAACTGAACTAGACAGCTGACTTAGCTGTCTAGTACATTTCCTGTGGAACACAATTATTGGGAAAAATGTTGTCGTTCAGTCACTAAGTCATGTCTGACTCTGCAACCCCATGGACTGCTGCACACCAGGCTTCCCTGTCCTTCAACATCTCCTGAAGCTCACTCAAACTCGTGTCCATTGAGTCAGTGATGTCATCCAACCATCTCATCCTCTGTCATCCTTTTCTCCTCCTGCCTTCTATCTTGCCCAGAGTCTTTTCCAGTGAATGGGCTCTTTGCATCAGGTGTCCAAAGTATTGGAGCTTCAGCTTCAACATTAGTCCTTCCAATTCAGGATTGATTTCCTTTAGGATGGACTGGTTTGATCCTCTTGCTGTCCAAGGGACTCTCAAGAGTCTTCTCCAGCACCACAGTTCAAAAGCATCAATTCTTTGGCATTCAGCCTTCTTTATGGTCCAACTCTCACATCTGTAAATGACTACTGGAAAGATGATAGCTTTGACTATACAGACATTCATCAGCAAAATGATGTCTCTGCTTTTTAATACACTGTCTAGGTTTGTCATAGCTTTTTTGCCCCAGGGAGCAAGCGTCTTTTCATTTCATGGCTGCAGTCACCATCTACAGTGATTTTGAAGCCCAAGAAAATAGTCTGTCACTGCTTCCACTCCCCCCCGCCCTACTATTTGCTATGAAGTAATGGGACTGGACTTTTTTAAACACAATTCTTTAAAACTAAAATGAGAGATTTTAAAATATTTTTGTCTGTGTATTTGAGTTGCTCTTAAATGTCCACCCAAATTATCTCTGCTGTTGCTAAAACAGCATAAAGAAGCAAATCTTGTAGTGACCTAGATTCTGGCTATAGTTGTTTGTTAACTAGATACAGGATTTAGAAGTGACATTGATGCTTGGGTCCCAGCTTTGTCAGTTCTACCATGACAGGATTTCCTAGTCTATCTTTCAGATTCATTTTAGCATCCAAATTCTAATATTTAAAGCTTTAGCAATGTGCAAGGTCAACATATTTTTCCTAAGGGTAAAAAAAACGCACTGTGTAATATTTCATGTAGCACTTTGTACCAAAACTTAGAAAACACAAGAAAAGTTGAGGACACAGTCCCCACCCTCAGGAAGCCTCTAATATTAATATTAGTAAGATGAAATCGATGGCAGTGTTAGCATATTAAAAGCAAGTGCAGAAACAAAGGTTAGTATTGCATAATGTCGAGGAAAAGTTGGAGGGGAGAGGTGACTTGCTAAAATTCTCAGTATGATTCATTAAAAAGTCTGGAAGCAGAAATCTCATGTCTTCTCCTTTTATCCTCCTGGGAGTTTCTCTGTTAAAACAGACCAGATTCACTTTCCTGACCCGTAAAATGGTGCTGTCATGAATACACATCACATCAAAGAAAAACTGCTAGTCATTACACACTTTATTTTCTTAGAAGATCAGAATCCATGAGAGCATGTACAATATTAATGCCTACAGTCACAGAGGGTACACACAAAGCATGTTCTTTGGGTGTCATTAAAGGACACCAGAGAGGGGTTCCAGGAGGAAATAAAAAGTGGCTTTTAACATAAGGTGAAAGAAGGGAGCATCAGTCCCCCCAAATCCACCTTTTGTGGGTATCTCTGCATGGTCATCTCCCCTCCTGAACAGAGCTGGGTCTCGTGACAGTCCCCTTCTCAGCACCAATCCTACTAAATCCAGGTAATCCTTTAAAAATCTTTTGCAAGTCTTGTACGTGTGTGCTTTGTTGTGTCTGACTCTTTGCGACCTCATGGGCCCATCAGGCTCCTCTGTCCATGGGATTCTTCAGGCAAGGATACTGGAGTGGGTTGCCATGCCGATCTTCCTGACCCCCTGCATCTCTTACATCTCCTATGTTGGCAGGCGGACTTTTTACCAACTGCACCACCTAATAATGCTGCTCATCTTTTCATAGCCAGTTGCATTCAAAATAGCTTCCTAAATCTTCAAATTGCCAAGACCTCTTCCCTTTGTGACTTTGGCTCTTGTCTCCAGCCCCATCCTTGTGCACACACTTCCCACCCGTGTTATGCAGCCCTCTGCACTTGAGCCGTTCAAGGCCTTCCCAGACCAGCCAGATGACCGTGGACTCATAACATGCCTTTGTCAGCTTTTTCCCTTTTTTTTGCAGACTCCCATTTTATATCTATCATAGGCAAAATTTGAAATAAGACTAACAACAACAACAAAAAAAAAACCCTTCACACCAACTTACTTGTGTATATTAGATATTCTTCAATTTGTCACTTGCTGGAGCATTGAGACCATGGTTTTTGTTGTCGCTCAATGGCTCAATCATTTCTGACTCTTTTGCGACCCCGTGGACTATAGCCCACCAGGCTTCTCTGTCCATGGGATTCTCCAGGCAAGGATACTGAAGTGAGTTGCCATTTCCTTCTCCCGGGGATTTTCCTGACTAAGGGATCGAACACAGGTCTCCTGCATTGCAGGCAGATTCTTTATCACTGAGCCCCCAGGGAAGCAGCCTGCGAACATGAAGACAACCTTAAAATCCCTTCCTCTGGCCGCTTCTCATCATGACTTTGTGACACAACATCAAAAATCCTGCTGTTCCAACTTCCTTCCTTTCCTCTCTCTACCTTTCAATCTTGCAGATTCATGAAGCTTATGAGACGAAATAAAATCAGAGATAGAACACTTGTTAAGGAATTCTTTTCAGGATTGTGATCTAGTTAGATTACAAAATAGTGAAAAACAAAAAAGGAAGAAAGATAAAACTAACCTTGATAATGTATTTTATTTAACTCAATGTCGTAGACAGCTCTGGCTGCCACAACAAACTACCATGCACTGAGTCACCTAGACAACAGACATTTATTTGTCACTGTTCTGGAAGCAGGAAGTCTGAGATCAGAGTGCTGGCCAGGTTGGTTCATGGTGAGGGCTCCATCCTTATGACCTGATTACCTCCCACCAGCTCCACCTCTAGATACTGTAACATTGAAGATCAAGCCTTCACCATGTGAAATTTGAGGGCTGGGACACATATATTCAGTCTATAATATCCAGTATAGCCAAAACATTTTAATTTTAGTGTGGAATCAATATAAAAATATTAATGAAATGCTTAAATTCTTTTTATTTGAAGTCTCCAAAAGTCCTCTGTGTATTATATACTAAAAGATATCTCAAAGCAGGTGCTGAATTTCCATCAGCAATACTTGAATGTTATTTATGTCATAAAACTTACATGTGAAAAAGGAGATTGACAAACCAAAGTTGTTCCAAATATACTTCAAGTCTTCCAAGCATTGTAGCCAGTCTTTAAATCTAAACTTAAATCAAGTACAACTAAATGAAATTAAATATTCCATTTCTCAGTCACACTCAGCACATTTCACATACCCATGTGACTAGGAGTGACCATTTTGGGCAACACAGAGACTTTGTATTTTATTCAGGTCTAGTTAGACTTTCTTGGGCTCCAAAATCACTATGGATGGTAACTATAGCTATGAAATTTAAAGATGCTTGCTCTTTGGAAGCCAAGCTTTGACAAACTTTGATCGCATATTGAAAAGCAGACACATCATTCTGCTGATGAAGATCTGTATGGTAAAAACTATGATTTTTCCAGTACTCATGTACAAATGTGAGAGTTGGACCACAAAGAAGGCTGAATGCCAAAGAACCGATGCTTTTGAACTGTAGTGCTGGGGAAGACTCTTGAGAGTCCCTTGGACAGCAAGGAGATCCAACCAGTCCATCCTAAAGGAAATCAGTCCTGAATCTTCATTGGAAGGACTGATGCTGAAGCTGAAGTTCCAATACCTTGGCCACCTGGTATGAAGAGCCCACACATTGGAAAAGAACCTGATGCTGCGAAAGATAGAAAGCAAGAGGAGAAGGGGACGGCAGAGGAGGAGATGGTTGGATGGCATCACTGACTCAATGGACATGAGTTTGAGCAAGCTCAGGGAGATGTTGAAGGACAGAGGTGCCTGGTATGCTGCAGTCCATAGGGTTGCAGAGTCAGACATGACTTAGTGACTGAACAAGAACAAGTTGACTTTACCTGAAAATAATATCTAAATCTGGATTTAAGAACTAAGAAGAAATAGAGAAAACTTTGAGAAGCAAGTGAAAGTCATAAAGTGATTTTAATACTTCAGAAGTTTGGGGAAAATAGAGTCCTCAAGGAGGAAGCTGATTTCCATTTGTGTGGAGTGTGAGGTATAAAGATTGTTAGAGAGACCTTTCTGCATCTCAAAGGGCAGCCAGACACGATGAGTAGACTTTAGCTCTAAAGGGAGATATTGTTTAGCCGTAAGAAAGGCTTTATCTCTATTCAGACTAGAAAGTCATGAGAACTCTGTCCCCGGAGCTCCTTGAAATTAGGGCAAATGTACTTCTGTCTGGGATGACTTAGCTGTAGTCTACCTGAAGGGCAGAGGGATTGTTCTCTCAATGTCTCCTTCTGCTCTGATTTCATGATTCCGAGATAACCTGTGGGTATACAGGCCACATACCAGCTGTTTATAAATGTTGTGTTTGGAAGAACAATTAATCTTTGTGATTACATAACTGCCTCTGTAGAATTTTCTAACTTTTGTTGCCTGAGACTGTGTGGATCATTGAGCAAGGACTTAGCAGTGAGAGCAGGAAAATTCTGGAGCCATAGAGGAGTCCTTCTATGGCCATATGTGTGATCATAGTGAATGGACAGTACATCCCATGTGTCTCTAAGAGACACACAGACATCCCCTTAAATGACCTGCAAAAAATGGCTGAGGCTGCCTGTATATCCATGTTGAATTAAAAGCAGTTAGCAAGTCTGTTGACCCCACTCGCAAGTCATCTTGAGTTGCTTTAATTGTTGGCAATGTAGCTGAATGATGGGCAAAAAGAGCATACAAGTTCTGGACCTGGATTGCAGCCTCTGATTCTCCACATCAGTTCCAATTTATCTCAGAAGACTCATTAACGCAGAGTACTTAGGGGTTGTCAGTTCAAGAAAGAAGGATTCTAGAAACCAGAAAACATCTCCAGCTGATGTCATCAGCATCTTTATTCCCAGATGAGATTTTAGTTACAGTTTTCTATAACATTTTCTCTCTTGGTCCTGGGAAATCTGAATTCTTCAATGCCATAATTGCTGTTAAAAGGTATTGAATGAGAAGTTCAACTGTGATGAGAAGTTCTCCATGTTTCGGTTGAGATTAGGCATGTGTTCCCTGGATCAGACAGTTGTCAGGAAGCAAGTGATGGCAATGACATTCAAGTTGCATGGCTACCCTTGTCCTCTTGTGGAGCGTAGAGTGAATAGGAAGCAAAGAGCCTAGAAAGGCAGCAGTCTAGGTTTTGCTCAGTGCTAAGATCTCTTCATATTCAGACACAAGACCTGTATTCCTCCCCACACTTGTTCAGTGAGAGAAGGCTGGGGAACACAGGTCCTTGGATCCCAGCAGCACAGTGGCCACATTTCTCCGTATTGACTGTGTTTCGCAATATCCACTGTTGTTGTTTAGTCACTAAGTCATGTCCAACTCTTTTGCAACCCCATGGACGATAGCCCATCAAGTTCCTCTGTTCATGGGATTTCTCAGGGAAGAATACTGCAGTGGGTTGCCATTTCCTTCTCTAGGGGATCTTCCCAACCCAGGAGTCGAACCCTTGTCTCCTGCATTGGCAGGCAGATTCTTTACAATTGAGCCACCAGGAAAGCCCCCAATATCCATCAGACTCACCAAAACAGGTACAAAGTAGGCAGTGCACTGAGCAAGGAACAGCTAGCAAATTGTGAAAGAGAATAATTATTAATAAATAACCCACTGGTGTGGACTGCTGTCTTCTAGAAATCAAAACCTTTAGGACTGGGAGATATTTTCCTGATACAGGGAAAGGGAAATGGGAAGGCTTACTCCCTAAGGGGTCATAGCATTCCCATGAGATCTTTGGGTTACAACAAAGGCACTAGAGTTCTATTCTATTCTCTGCGTATCCTATCTGCAGAGGGTAAGGAAGTGATACATCAATAGTACTTTGTTTCTTATACGTGTGTGTACTGTCAGCTGAACTGGAATCCTGAAAGATGATGCTATGAAAGTGTTGCACTCAATATGCCAGCAAATTTGGAAAACTCAGCAGTGGCCACAGGACTGGAAAAGGTCAGTTTTCATTCCAATTCCAAAGAAAGGCAATGCCAAAGAATGCTCAAACTACTGCACAATTGCACTAATCTCACATGCTAGTAAAGTAATGCTCAAAATTCTCCAAGCCAGGCTTAAGCAGTACATGAACCGTGAACTTCCAGATGTTCAGCTGGTTCTAGAAAAGGCAGAGGAACCAGAGATCAAATTGCCAACATCCACTGGATCATGGAAAAAGCAAGAGAGTTCCAGAAAAACATCTATTTCTGCTTTATTGACTATGCCAAAGCCTTTGACTGTGTGGATCACAATAAACTGTGGAAAATTCTGAAAGAGATGGGAATACCAAACCACCTGACCTGCCTCTTGAGAAACCTGTATGCAGGTCAGGAAGCAACAGTTAGAACTGGACATGGAACAACACTGGTTCCAAATAGGAAAGGGAGTACTTCAAGGCTATATATTGTCACCCTGCTTATTTAACTTCTATGCAGAGTACATCATGAGAAACGCTGGACTGGAAGAAGCACAAGCTGGAATCAAGNGTGTTGTTGGAGAAGACTCTTGAGAGTCCCTTGGACTGCAAGGAGATCCAACCAGTCCATTCTGAAGGAGATCAGCCCTGGGATTTCTTTGGAAGGAATGATGCTAAAGCTGAAACTCCAGTACTTTGGACACCTCAAGCGAAGAGTTGACTCATTGGAAGACTTTGATGCTGGGAGGGATTGGGGGCAGGAGGAGAAGGGGACGACAGAGGATGAGATGGCTGGATGGCATCATGGACTTGATGGACGTGAGTCTGAGTGAACTCCAGGAGTTGGTGATGGACAGGGAGGCCTGGCATGCTGCGATTCATGGGGTCGCAAAGAGTCGGACACGACTGAGTGACTGAACTGAACTGAATTGGATGTACAGTGGGCAAGAATTTGAAGACTCAATGTGATACAATAACACACTACTCTAGAGTCTGAGACTTCTCCAAGCCTCACAAAGAGGAGGACAAGTTAGAGATTCAGCTGGCTTAGCCAGCCCTACCATTTTATAGTCTGCATTTTCTAGAGTTTTAACAGTCCCAGGGAATTTCTCCTGTATGGCTTTGGTCCTTGAGCATGATGATCTGGCCTGAAAGTAGCAATAGTTGCTTTCATATAATATTCCCTCTAACATAGAACTGATGACAAGACTTTTTTATGTCCGTGACATTGATAAATCCTACTATTCTAGAATAGTCACTGTGGATGTGTATGAAAAGCAAGGATAAATGAATGGAAGAAATAGTCAATTTATCACATCAGACTCCTCAAAAATCTAGCTAATATATCTTGACCACGATTTTTAAGCCAAGATTCAATTGGTTTTACGAATAACAAACATGCTGTATGTCTGATTTGTCTTCAGACTCATATCATCATTTCCAGAGTTTTCCACTACAGAGATTTATGCTGTCATTGGATCTAATTATGAATTAGTGATTGATTCATTTAGGGAATAACTCAACCAAATGGCAGTGGATTGAAAAATGAGCAGGCCCTGAAGGGACACATGGGCAGAGATAACTAATTCTGTCTGCTGATGGGAATCAGCCCAGGTCATTCAGAAAACAGCCCTGAATGGAACAAATTATTCATCTTCCATCCACAGTGAGTGGCTTTCTTAGCCTTGCACTACTGACATCAATTAACCCCTGTGGCATTCTTCAGTTATTTGAAATCTCCAGGCTCACCCCATCCTTCTAAGGAAGCTATCCAGAACTTTTCAAATTTGTTTTGGTTTCTTTGCAAAGGCTTGACACTCACCAATTGTACTATTTTTCACTTTTCATTGTTAAGAGTACTCTGTCCATCCCATGCATGTTATTTGTTTACTGTCAATCCTTGGTATATCTTGAGATTTTATGAAATGAATACAGGCCTTCAGAGAATTATTGAGATACCCTGGTTTAAGAGCTGCATTTGTTTGGTGATGTAAATGGTTGTATTAAAGATGTGTTCGTTACGCATAAAGACTGATTTTACTGAAAGGTCCATAAGAAATAGCCCACATAGAACCATCTCTTGCTCTGTCTCCTCATTCTTTCCAGAGACTACTATATGTGTATATATGTGTGTATGTGTGTGTGGGGGGGTGTTGTGGAGAGATCCTCAGAGGGTAAATGATTCCATATACATTTCTTTGATTAGCAATAGCTGCACGCCTACTGTGAGCCCCCAGCTACACTGAGATTAGCTTTTGTGGGGAGCCATGTATCAAAGATTTTGCTTCAGAACCCCTTCATGACAGCTGACTACATTCGTTTTCAAATACTCAGGGAGGCATACTTAAGAGTGAATTGTAACCTTTTCAACATTGACATTTCAAGGGAAACAGATACTGAGTGGTGGGAGGAGGAGGCAGTGGTAGAAGAGGCGGTTTTATAACTAGAGGAAAAGACACATCAGAAGGAGCCCTTGTTCCTGGCCAACCTGCCAAGTCATCCCCTGGGGTGATCCCCTCCTTTTCTGCTTGGTACACCTGCCACTTGCTCCTCTTTGGAATGGGCTGGGATTTGGTGCTAGTTAGAGGGATTTATCCCATGGACGGAGGAGCCTGATGGGCCGCAGTCCATGGGGTCGCTAAGAGTTGGACACGACTGAGCGACTTCACTTTCCCTTTTCACTTTCCTGCATTGGAGAAGGAAATGGCAACTCACTCCAGTGTCTTGCCTGGAGAATCCCAGGGACAGGGGGAGCCTGGTGGGCTGCCATCCACGGGGTCGCACAGAGTCGGACACGACTGAAGCGACTTGCAGCAGCAGCAGCAGCAGCAGCAGAGGGATTTATGGGCTCCCCAGGTGGCGCTAGTGGTAAAGAACCTGGCTGCCAATGCAGGAGACAGAAAAGACGCGGCTTCGACCCCTGGGTTGGGAAGATCCCCTGGAAGAGGGCATGCCAACCCACTCCAGTATTCTTGCCTGGAGAATCCTATGGACAGAGGGTGATGGTCCACAGGGTCGCACAGAGTTGGACACGACTGAAGTGACAACACACAGCACACACACAGAGGGATTTATATCAAAAGTTTCATTGGAAGAGCTCCTCCATCTTGACCATATAGATAATTGAAAGTTATATTTAATCTATCTTCCTGCCCGCATTTTCTTGTTTATTCTTATACGTCTCACTTCATTCCAAAAGGGGTTTGGAGCATCTCCTAAAAATATTAGTATTATCACTACATGAATTTGTTGTGATATTTGTTGGAATATTTGGTTGGAGAGAGGACATGAATTTGTTGGAATATTTGGTTGAAATATTTGTTGGACTANNGTTGGAGAGAGGACATGAGTAGGGAAAGAAAACAGCACCAAGCTCAGATTTTTTCTGCCATTTTTCCTTACAGTGTAGTCACATGCCTGGTTGGGTGATCATAGCTTCCAGTTGTCAGAGCAAAAGAAAAATATCAACAGTTAGAAAGTGTACACAGTATGGTGGATAAAGTAAACTCGGATGTCCGAAGTACAATCTCCACAAAGGAATCTTTCCCGTAACATCTTCAGGAGTCATTATGTAACACAATAGACAACAATTACAAGAGCATTTGTTCCTGTCTAACTGCAGTAGAGAATTTCATAAACCCTTTCCTTATAATGTGTGTTCATGGGCTTCCCAGGTGGCGCAGTTGGTAAAGAATCTGTCTTCAGTACAGGAGACACAACAGACACCAGGTCCATCCCTGGGTCAGGAAGATCCCCTGGAGGAGGAAATGGCAACCCACTCCAGCATTCTTGTTTGGATAATCCCACGGACAGAGGAGCCCTGTGGGATAGAGTCCATGGGATCACAATGAGTTGGACATGCTGAGCATGAGCACACATATGTACATTTGACCAAATAGTATCTTTACAAAATAACAGTGGTGATATACTATCCAATTTGAAACAGCAAGGTAAGGTTTTTGAATCTGTGACTGTTCTGAACATTTCAGGGTACGCAATCCCTATATAGTTAGCAGATCATTTACTGTGTATTTGGGATTTAATTCCCTGACCCTCAGTTTTCTTTCCTATATTTCAAATGTAAAGAATATTTTCTTTTTGGCAAATGCTATGGACAGGTTAAGAACTCATGTTTTAGAAGATATATTAATATGTGTACCTCTCCAATCCAGCCAGGATCCAATAGTAAACATTAGTCAGAAGTGTTCATGCTTCAAGTATGAAACTGCTTCGGAAATGTCAAGAGTGTAATGAATCCTCAGGATTCTTGCTGGGTCTGAGACTTCACTTGATGATATCAATATGAAATTGGTTGTTTATGAAGGATTTAACAAAGGGATTTTTGGTGGTGGTGGTGGTAGTATGTATGTGTTCGTGTGTTAGTGAGGAAAATAGATCTATTCTTTCTTGGCCATTATATCTATCTGTGTGATTTTATGAAAAGAAGAAAACAACTGGATTAAATCAAATGGATTCTAAAGGCAAGATAAAGACCCTTCCTGAATCCCATACTTCTCGTCCAAGAGGTTATGAAACTGCACCTATGGCTTCTCCTCCTTCTCCTTGGACTAACATTTCTCTCTCCATATCTCATCTCTCTCTCTCTCTCTGTATAATGTGTATATATAGATATATGAGTAAATGTAAATATTTTTCATAGAATAAATGTAACGTGGAAAGTTTCCATAAGGGCTCTATAATGCCAATGTTACTGTTCCTGTAGTGGACTTTTGATTGCCTCCCTGGCATCTAATCTATACCATCACTCTTCCTCTGTAGCATCCACATTGTTTGAGTGATATTGACATGCTGATACCTCTCTCTCTCTCTCCATTTCTCTCTCTCCCAAGCTCATTCTCCTGGAGCATCTTATAATAAAAGGGCACGTAGGCCCTATTGAAGGCAGACCTAAGGGATGCCAGTAACAAGCTCCTGGTGACCATGCTAGTCAAAAGATGATAATATCCATGAAGGCTGACCATCTTAATTTTTCAGTTATGGGGCCAGTACATTCCATGTGGTCTACGCCAGTTTGAGTTGGCTTTTCTGTTATTTGCAACCCAAAACTTTCTAGTTTGTACACTGATTGTTCAGCATACTTCAGGAATGAAGAGTCAGTAAGTCATAGATAGAGTGCCTACACTTTTTATCATTTTATTCCCTCAAATGGTAGATACTGTCTTTCCAATTTTCAGATAAGAAAAACAAGGTATGTGGAAGCTGAGTAATTTGACCAAAGTCATGGTAGCAGTGAAAGAATTAGAATCAGGGCTGTCTGATAGTGAGACATTCTGCTAGGTGAGCAGGTCTAGCCTAGTTCTCCTTTATCACACACAACTAAACACACTCCAACAGGCTACCTGGGGTTGAGTGCAATCCCTGGCCTGCTCCTGTAATTCAACCCTTTTCTCTCCTATTCAAGAAAGCAAATCAGGATACAGTGAGAATGGGATTCTTACATGATCACCTTGAAGTGTCTTTAATTTGAAAGGAAAAAACATTACCCAAAACCCACTAAGACCTTCAAAGTTGAACTTCAAATTATTCTAGACAAATCTTACCTACATGGTCCTCCTTTCTACCTTCTGCGTGAGTGCTAAGTTGCTTCAGTTGCGTCTGACTCTTTGCGACCCACGGACTGTAGCCCGCCAGGCTCCTCTGTCCATGGGATTCTCCAGGCAAGAATACTGGAGTGGTTTGCCATGCCCTCTTTCAGGGGATCTTCCCTACCCAGGGATCGAACTCAGTCCCCTTCGTTTCCTGCATTGCAGGTGGATTCTTTATCACTGAGCCACCAGGCAAGCCCTTCCTGTCTCCTACTATAAAGTAGACACATCCTTTTACACTTTCAGCACCAGCTGGAGGGATAATGAGATTTATAAGTCATGTACAGAATAAGCACTGGAGTCAGAACCGTCAAGCTGAGCTCCTGATGTTTTCACATGAAGCAAACAAATCTCTCAGTACCTTGGTCATGATGCTAGAAGCTTCCTCTACAAGTTCTAGCAGCAGCCAGTCCGCGTTTCACCTGGCTTGGCTGTAGTCCTGCTTTGATGACATTGCACTCACAAGTTTGCTTTTATTAACTGCATCGACTACAATAAAGTCACAGAATTTAGGACTGCAAACAAATGGAACAATACTGGAAAGAACTGAGCAATGAAATGGGGGGAAGGAATGATTAGGCATGTTGAAGGGAACCAATTACTCTTGTACAGGAGATGACTCTGAAATGTGAGCTGCAGTAACCAACCCCCATCCACACCCACAGCTCACCAGAGACCTGACAGTTCTTCATGTCCCTTTAGTAAGTCGTGAATATTGGGTGATTATGAACAATAAGTGCCTTTTGTCTTTCCATCTCTTTCTGTTTTCAGTCACCATACTCAATCTGCCTAAGGTATCTCATACTGTGGTCCTTAATGTATCTCTCCTCAAAGCATCATATGAATCCTGTCCATGCTTCTTTCATATATTATTTCTTTCCATACTTAAAATAGCCTTAGTTGATCCCTCCTTGCACCCCCCTGGCCATTGAATCTCATTTATTTATTTATTTTTAAGTGAAGGATAATTGCTTTACAATATTGGTTTGACTTCAACATGAATTAGCCATCAGTGTATATATGTCCCCTCCCTCTAGAACCTCCCTCCCTCCTCCCATCCTTTCCCACCCCTCTAGGTTGTTACAGAGCCCTGCCACTGGGTCTTTTATTTTTAATTTTTTAATCACAGTGGCAGCACTCTCACCATGTACTGTAAGGAGGTAATCACACATCAGTTTCCCAGCAATCTCGGGCTCTTCCAGGACAGGCATCTTGAGCTTCTGCACCCCCAGCCCGCTGAATGATGCAGAGTAGGTACACGCGTGCCTGCTCACTTGGTCGTGTCGGACTCTCTGTGACCCCATGGACTACAGCCTTCCAGGCTCCTCTGTCCTTGGGATCCTCCAGGCAAGAGTACTGGAGTGGGTAGCCTTTGCCTTCTGTAGGATATCTTCCCAACTCAGGGACTGAACCCATTTTCCCTGCATTGGCAAGTGGATTCTTTACCACTGAGCCATCAACACAGTCCGCAGAGTAGGTGGTGTAATATATTTTTTCCTGAGTAAAGCAATACAGGAATAAAAGCACCCACCATGTAGTTTAAGATGCACTGACAGAGAGAAGATGTGAAGTTAATGACTGGCTGATGGTGTTTTTCTCCCAACACCCTGCTCAGATGGTGCCTGGTCTGCTTGCAGAGGAACAGACAGATTGAAGGAAAATGGCCAGACTCTGGACCGCTGGGCATGTGCATCGCTGCCCACCTTCCTGGGGGAGATGCTGCTCTCAGCTGCACAATCACGCTCCCCCTTGGAAGTCTGGATGAGCCCCAGGGGCTGCGCTTCCTGCCAAGTGTCATCAGACCGCCCTGTCCTCTCAGATGACAGTAATGAAGCAGGAACTGAATATACCTCACCTCCGCGTGTCTGGGGAAACGCTCTGTCATTTAGAATTTACTTGTGAGCCCCCATGGACACGTTCTTCTGTCTCTGGCATCTGTTCTTTGGTTAAAGCCCCTGGTATGATGCTTTCTATTGTGATCTCTGCTCGGCTTAGCTCTATTAGGCTCTGGTTTTTTTAGTGACATCCGTGAGAAATGAGATGATCGTCTTGCATGTACCTTTTCCTCACACTGATCATGACTGTGAGCTGAAGGTGAGCCTCATGGCACCTGGAGGTGACATCGAAGCCTGGCAGAAAGACAGAGCTGTTCACCCCTGCCAAGGCTATGATCTGGTTCTGCCAGGCATCCCCTGCTTAACCGCCCAGACTGAGGCTCTGTGCCTTCATGATCCAGTCCAAAGTGTAATGTCTATATTTGTACTGGAGCCCCAAGGGGGGGAAACTGCATTATAATAAATGTGCGCTTTGCTAGCTACAGCATAATAAACATGATGCTCTAATTATCCATGTTTTCATAGAGCTAGGAAGCTAATCTCTTGAAGAATTAGTGTCCCTGGCAGACAGGCTCAGCATTTTGCATTGGTTTTGTGATGATACATAGCTTTGTAGGATGTGTGTTTATGTCAGCATTTCAGCATCTCCAGACAGGCACCATATTGGAACTATTTTGGTACTGAGTCCAGTTAGAAGTCTATAGGTTGTAATAGGGCTTCCCCAGTGGCTCAGTGGTAAAGAATCTGCCTGCAGTTATGCAGATGCAGGAGATGCGGGTTCAATCCCTGGGTCAGGAAGATTCCCTGAGGAGGACATGGCAACCCACTCCAGTATTTCTTGCATGGAGAATTCCAGGGACAGAGGAGCCTGGCAAGCTACAGTCCATGGAGTCACAAAGAGTCGGACATACGTGGCTGTAATCACTTGGTGATCTGGTTCTGCCTTAATTCCATTCTGTGAGAAAGTTCACTAAAGTAGCCTGAGATGATGGGAGCTCTCCCCTTGGCTTCTGGAGTCTCCTCCTCATTCTAGGTAGTGTCCAGGTTGATGAAGGCAGTGAGATTTGAGGGCCTGTGTATGAAAAATCCTGCTCACATCCCATATTGCTGTTGGATTTCATGCTTTACTTTGCAGCATGGATGAGTCAGCATTTTGAATCTAGGAAATATCACCTTGTGGAATATTCATTTATTTATTTTTTTTGACATATCATTCAGAGTCTGCCCTATGTCTCGAACTCTTCTAGCTACCTTGGATACAACAGTTGGCTAAACAAAAACCTCTGATGTTCTAAGTGGGGGAGAGAGAAAATAAATCAAATAATTACATAAAATATATAATTTTGGAGTGAAAAAATGTACCACAGAAGAAAAGAAACAGAAAATAAAAGGGGAGTTTAGGCAGGGAGCTGTAATTTATAGTTTGTTTGGGAAAGTCTTCCCAGAAAATGTGACTTGACTTACTCCTAGTTCAGGTGTGATTATTTCAAGGGGAAAAATGTAAAAAGATGGACTCTTTACCTGTAATAATTAAAGTTGTTAACAACTGCTATCTTTAGGAGAGTATGTACATCATTGCTCAGCTTCAGTGGAACAAACTGGAGAAATGAGACTGGAATTCCATATGGTGACAGCCCTCTCCAAATTCTCCTATTTTATCGTATGACTTGGAGTCACCTTAGTGCCTGAGTCATGGGCCCTGATGCGGTCATCTTCAGATTCTACCTCCCAAACCAGTTTCAGGCACTTGGGTGGAGAGAATCAGTCTCCGAGGAACATGAGTACCTTTGGGGGACAGAGTTTTTCCATTTTGAAACCTCAGGTAAAGCTCTGCCTTCTCCCCACTGCTTCCTTCCTTTATAGATGACTTCTTTTTTGGAGCGTCTTAAACTTTTAATTGTTCTCCCTTTACTTTGAGACCCTGATCATTACTTATAAAGACAGGAAAAGTCCACAGGTATAAATTGGTAGTTCACATTATATTCCTAGAAATCTTAATTATGCCTAGATTTTTAAAATATTGATTTTATTGCTATATAGTTGAGGGACTTCCCTGGGACATTTGCAATGCAGGTGGCACAGGATCAATCCCTTGTCAGGGAGCCAAGACCCCACATGCTTCACAGTCAAAAAACCAAAGCATAAAACAGAAGCAATATTGTACTGAATTCAATGAAGACTTTAAAAATGGTCCACATCGATAAAGATTTTTTAAAAAAGAAAAATAATTGATTAATAATCTTGTGTTAATTTCTGCTGTACAGTAGTGATTCAGCCGTACATATATATGTATATATATACATATATATTATCTTTCATATTCTCTTCCATTATGGTTTATTATAAGATGTTGAATATAGTTCCCTGTGCCATTCAGTAGGAACTTGTTCTTTATCTATTCTCTATAAAATAGCTTGCATCCTAATCTCATACTCCCAATCCATCTTCCCCCCACCCCCTCCTCCTTATGCCTAGATTTTTGAAGTCTTTTCTCTCTGGACTCTGCACAAACAGAACTCCACTAAGAAACCATGGAAAACAAAGTTATGATAATAGTTATTCTGCAGTATCATCTAATTGACAAGGTTTTAGACATGAAAGAAAGGTGGCAGATTGAAAGTGAGAATGGGAGTGCATTGGAGAAGGAGGGGTCCACAGAGGGTCATGCTGGCCTCCGGGCAATGCTGGTCCCTACCTTCAGGTGCATCATTGTTGCCACGGCAACTTCATGGAAATAAGGAAGGTGGGCGGAGCTTGGTCCCAGCTCCTGAGTTTTCTGGACTCTCGTTATCCTCTGATGACTTTCTTGCCTTGGATCTGCCACTCTTTATTAAAGATGAAAGCTTTTCTCCCTTAGCAGACTGATTCCAATGTCTGTTCAAACGGGTGCACTCAGGATACCTAGCTCTGAGCTAAACAGCAACCGAATGTGGAAAGAATTTCTTCCTTTGAAGGTTAGTGAGTGATGAAACACTGGATGAAGATAAGAACAGCCAACAGGGACACTAGTGAATAGAACAGCACCCCCTCTGGCAGAACTCTGTAGTGCAACTTCTCTTTCACAATGTGGATGTTGCTGAGTTATGAAATCACCCAACCCACATTTCATTTGCTGCTGCTGCTGCTGCTGCTAAGTCGCTTCATTCGTGTCCAACTCAGTGCGACCCCATAGACGTCAGCCCACCAGGCTCCCCCGTCCCTGGGATTCTCCAGGCAAGAACACTGGAGTGGGTTGCCGTTTCCTTCTCCAATGCATGAAAGTAAAAAGTGAAAGTGAAGTCGCTCAGTCGTGTCCGACTCTTAGCGACCCCACGGACTGCAGCCCACACTTCATTTATATCGTTGGTAATTGTATCACTTTGGGCTTCCCTGGTAGCTCAGCAGTGAAAGAATCCGCCTGCGATGCAGGAGACCTGGGTTTGATCCCTGGTTTATAAAGCCCAACTACTCGATTTCCTGGAGTAGGAAATGGCTACTCACTCCAGTATTCTTACCTGGAAAAGCCCACAAACAGAGGAGCCTGGTCGGTTACAGTCTGTGGGGTCTCAAAGATTCGGACACGACTGTGTGACTGAATAACAATAACAACAGAATTACCTGGGGGGCTTGCTAAAATGGGGTGCTGGGCCCCACTCCAGTATTGAGTGGATGTTTCTTTTTCTAACAGAAGTTGGAAAATTTTCCGTCTGTTGACACTGTGTCTCCTGGACCACACTTTGAGAACCTCTGGTTCAGCAGGTGCCTGTTTCCCACTTCCATGTGGCTGTCACTCCTTCGTCAGGAAAATAAATGCTTCTTTCTTTGTGGCAGAAATGTAGTAACATTCCGTTTGTTGTTTCTTTCCTTGTATGTTTTCTGATTTTTCTGAAAGTACCACAGAATGGTCCCAAAGGAAATATTTATAAGCAGCTTCTTGTGAAACACAGCTAGACAAATAACATTTTGCTCATTGCAGCTGTATATTGAAATTCAAACTGGTTTGTGTATATGCTTTGTTTATGAGTAGTATTATTTATAAAACTTGGAATTGGGCTGTCTTTGTGGAGTCATTATAACCATTCAGCTAACACCAAGTGATTCCTCTTTGCATCCAAAATTGACAGCGCTCGCAGATGAGCACTGAGTTAAATCCACACACTGCTCATCCTACTGAAGCTCCAGGATTGTATGCATCACTCATCTACGTGTCATATGATATGTGTCATATGTATAAATACATGTGTGTGCGTCAGTGCTCAGTTGCTCAGTTGTATTCACTCTTTGAAGCCCCATGGACTATAACTCACCAGGCTTTGCTGTCCATGGAATTTCCCAGGCAAGAATACTGGAGTGGGTTGCCATTTCCTTCTCCAGGGGATCTTCCTGAATGGATTGAACCTGCATCTCCTGCTTGGCAGATGGGTTCTTTTAACACTGAGCCACCTGGGAAGCCCACCTTATCCCTTTACTTTAGAATAAATTCTGAGTGGGGCACATTTCAAATGAAGACAAAATGCTAATACTTCTTGGCAGTCAGACTTAGAAGCAACTCATTCTGTAACTGATTGTTGTTTAACTGAGTAGGGGCTGCTCCCGAATTTCTAGATAAGTGGGAGCCCGGGATAGCAATCTAGGTGGAAGAAAGAGATAAGGAATTTGTTCTGAAGTTGTGTTTGTTAAGTAAATATGCTGACTTTACTTAGGGTGTCTGGCAAAGTTTCTTTTTTTTAAAGACAACTTTGTATTTTATATGGTTTTTCCTCCACCTACACACTTCTCTGTTTATTTTGCCTAGAAGAGGAAACCCAATAGAAGTTCTTGGGGTTCTAAAGCACTTCACCCTTGTTGCTGTCACTGTTGTAAAGTGCCCAGCATCTCTTTAATGTGCCGTTAAGTATTAAAAAGCAGAGACATCACTTTGCTGGCAAAGGTCCATATCATCAAAGCTATGGTTTTCCAGTAGTCATATATGGATGTGAGAGTTGAACCATAAAGAAGGCTGAGCCCTGAAGAATTGATGCTTTCGAGTTGTGGTGCTAGAGAACACCCTTAAGAGTCCCTTGGACGTCAAGGAGATCAAAACAGTCAATCCTAAAGGAAATCAACCCTGAATATTCATTGAAAGGACTGATGCTGAAGCTGAAGCTCTAATATTGGCCACCTGATGTGAAGAGCCAGCTCACTGAAAAAACCCTGATGCTGGGAAAGATTGAAGGCAGGAGGAGAAGGGGGCAACAGAAGATGAGATGGCTGGATGGCATCACTGACTCAATGGCCGTGAATTTGAGCAAACTCCGGAAGATGGTGAAGGACAGGGAAGTCTGGTGTGCTGCACTCCACTGGGTCACAAAAAAGTCAGACATGACGTAGCGACTGAATACAACGTAGCAACAAAAACAGAGTGATTTTAAAAGATTTCAGTAACAAATAAAATATTCCCAGAAGGATTCTCCTTTTTTTAGTTTGGTTTCATTACTCCTGGCCACTTCTCCTTAACTGCATCTTGTATCTTGTTATAGCTAGCAATTCGCTCATCAGTTTCCCTATTTTATATTTTTCATCCAACAGTTCTCAATCAGCAATTCCTTTGCATGTTAGTGTATAGTTTCATAGAGGCTCAATTGACCCTTGAACTCTTTGGGTTTGAACTGTGTGGGTTCACTTATAGGTGGATTTATTTTCAATAGATACTACAGTACTGCCTGATCCCATGGGCAGGGCTCTTGGAACCAATCCCCCTTGGATACTGAGGAACAACTGTAGGTAAGACTTTTTTTAGGACTCTCAGAAGATACATTCTGTTTGAAAATGTATAAGAGCCTTGCCACTATGCCCTGAAGATGGTGACTTTTGAGAGCTGACTTCTGCTTTCTGGGGCACCTTTGATCAGGTTGCTTTTGAAAGATACTCAGGAAGTGCAGGATAATTTTCACTCTTAGACACAACCTCAGAAAAGCCAAGTTCAAGGACAGAGCAGTGTGGTCTTTTTGCTGCCCCTAGTAGTGATGGCAACTGTGATTACAGCCCAGCATCCCTGAGTCCAGGGTCTCTGCCAGGAGTCACCTCTCCTGATGGAGAGCAGGTGTCAGAGCCCCAGGGGAAGGGGCAGGAAAACAGAGCCCCTAGGAACTTCAGGAAATTGTAGGTCTGGCTTGATCGTTAAACATGTCATTGGCAAAGGTAGTTCTTATTATGATGTAGCCTAATAGTTCGGTTGTTTTTGTTTGTTTGTTTGTTTGTTGGTAAAATAAAACTTAAACAGAGTTCCAAAAGAAAGTGGTTTCAGAGTGTGTATTGCTATAAATTCACATTACTAATTTTCAGCCTTAAAACGGATACTGTTGGAGTTCATGTTTTAGGAGGATTTTTCTGTGAGTGACAAATTTCATATATTGCAAAGCACTAACTATAATTTCAGCCTCTGTAGTCTCAGTTAAAATTACTGTCGTTTTCTGTCGTTTTGTGCCAACAATATGTTACTCTACATGACATAGCACATCTTCTGTGAAGAGTTTTTCCTACTACCTCGATTTCTAGATCTCTAATTATATTAATTTTGAAAGATTGAACTGATGCATATTATATTTAGGCCAGTAATGAAATAGACAGCAGCATCTCCTTAACCACTTTATCCCATACCCTCTTTCATTTTCCGCTTACTGTCGTGCATATTAAATATTTGTTGATCTACTCCCACTATATCCGCCAAGCACCCAGAACACTGTGAGTCCTCCTGAGAGACATTCAGTGGATGTTGAGCAAATGATGTTAGCAGGGCTCCTTGTTCTTTCCACCTACTGACTTCTATGTCTGTGTGCTAAACTGTGTACCTCATTCTTACCTTGGTTCTAAAACTGTCCAAACTGATCACTAATTCCTTTTGAGCTTGCATGCAATTAGCAACATCACTTAACAAATGTGACATTCTGAAGAATTAATTTTTTCAATGATAACTCAGTAGGAACAATTGAATCATCAAAGATAAAGTTTGAGAACAGTAAAATGTAAATATCCCAAACTGAAGGAAAGCTAAAGGCTTTACCTGAAACATCTAAAGAGTCAGTTGTAAAACTGGCAGAAAACAACGGTAAGCAATCATTTCAGCTTTTCTGCAGTATGAAACTGGCCTATTGTCATACTCTCCCTATAAATCACCAAGATAAGAGGTGTATTATGTGCAGATATTAAAAAGATTCAAAGGATTTCTTTTGATCAATCAAATAAAAACTTTAAACAACCTGAATACATCTTTCAAATTTTTTTAAAATTAGCATTCTAATGTATGTTGTATGTGTCAATCACATTCAAAAGAAAAGGCAACAAAAGGTCTATGCATTCCTTCATTTTGTGTTAATAAATGTGTCAGCTTTTAGTTAAGAACTATAAACCCCATTATTATGTATATAACAACTGCTCAGTTCAGTCAGTTCTATTGCTCAGTCATGTCCAACTGCTTGTGACCCCATGAACTACAGACACCAGGCCTCCCTGCCCATCACCAACTCCCGGAGTTCACTCAAACTCATGTCCATTGAGTTGGTGATGCCATCCAACCATTTCATCCTCTGTCGCCCCCTTTTCTTCCTGCCTTCAATCTTTCCCAGCATCAGGGTCTTTTCAAATGAGTCAGTTCTTCACATCAGGTGGCCNGTATATATGTATAATACATACATTTATAAAATTTAACAGTCAACTAATTCAACAACATTGAAAATATCCATCTCTTGCCTGATTCCTAATTCCTAATTCCTGCTCTCAAAAGGAAAATTTATAAATCTTCTAATTGTTTCTTTTGGTGTTTATTTCCAAATCAGTCAATAACACGCTTGAGCTACTTCTGGCTGGGTTTTTTTAGCTTTATGCAATTAGCAATTAATATCCACCATAAAAAAAGGGGACTTAGTATTTTTCATTTTCTCCCATCACTCTCAACCCAATCCCCACCTGCATAATTACCTCTAACCATTTGCCAATTGTTAAAAATCATAATCTTTTGATGGATCATTATTCAGTGTCTACATCATTATATAAGCACTATTCGCAACTGAGCCACGTGGTATTCTGCAGTTAGATTTCCATTCTTAAAATCTTATCTTTTTGCTTATAAATTTTCTATATATCTGTCTCTAACTCCCCAGCTTTCCTTCATAGTGTAAATCCATCAATATGATTTTAAATGTTGGCTATTCTATCACATTTATCTTGGAGACAACTCTTTCAAAACCTCCAGCCTGGGTGTTCTCTGGGTTTTCTCTTCTGCTGTCATCTGAAGAGACCCCCTCAACCATCAATTTGAGTGTTTGGGTTTTTTGTCTTTTTTCTATATGAAATCTCCTATTGTCTAAATGTCTGTTATATTTTTGTTTAATCTTTTTTATGGGAGAGCACTTCCTCCAGTAGTTTTCTGAAAAGCAGAGAGCAAGATGTAATTGTGTATATATATATATGCTGCTTCTGCTGCTAAGTCACTCCAGTCGGGTCCGACTCTGTGCTACCCCATAGACGGCAGCCCACCAGGCTCCCACATCCCTGGGATTCTCCAGGCAAGAACCCTGGAGTGGGTGGCCATTTCCTTCTCCAGTGCATAAAAGTGAAAAATGAAAGTGAAGTCGCTCAGTCATGTCCAACACTTAGTGACCCCATGGACTGCAGCCTACCAGACTCCTCCATCCATGGGATTCTCCAGGCAAGAGTACCGGAGTGGGTTGCCATTGCCTTCTCCATATATATATATATATATAGAGAGAGAGAGAGAGAGAGAGAGATTGGGGAAGGAAATGGCGACCCACTCCAATATTCTTGCCTGGAGAATCCTATGGAGAGGAGCTTAGCAAGCTACAGTCCATAGAGTCACAAAGAGACAGACACGACTGAAGTGACTTAGAATATATATAGATATGTGTATATGTGTGTGTGTGTGTGCTTCCCAGATGGCACTAGTGGTAAAGAACCTGCCTGTCATTGCAGAAGACATAAGAGACACAGGTTCGATCCCCAGGTTGGGAAGATCCCCTTGAGGAGGGCATGGCAACCCACTCTAGTATTCTTGCCTGGAGAATCCCATAGACAGAGGAGCCTGGTGGACTATCTCCATAGGGTTGCAAAGAGTCAGACACGACTGAAACAACTGAGCACACACACACACACACATATGTGTGTGTATTTTATATATGTATAATTGTATATATGATATGATTATGTGTGAATATATATAAGTGTGTGTTCAGTCACTCATTTGTGTTTGACTCTCTCTATATATATCATATATATACATATATATCACCAAACGCTACCTAACCTTTAAAGGAATTCCTTTTATTTGTGACACCATGAATGAACTTGAAATCCAGTGCATTGTGACTTTACATCCTTTGTTTGTATATTTATATAATCTCCCACTCCCCAAAAGCAAAGAAAAGCAAGGATATCTTCTTCTTCTATGCCCTGAAACATCAAGATGATGGAGCTTGTGAGGGTAACTTTCACCCATCTTGCTGAGCCCTTGGTTGAAGAGGAGGAGCTCTCATCTAGAAGCTTATTCTTGAGCTCTGAGACATTTTATTAAATTATTTGGGTTTTTTGTTGTTGTTGTTGTTGCTTCTTTAGGAACTCTTATTATTTAGTTATTGTATCTCTCATCCTTTTTCCCCTATTGTCCTATTTTTAATTATATTTTCTGAAATATTTTCTCAAGTTTATTCTACTTAATGAGTTTTCTATTATTGCTATATTTTTAAATTTCTGAAAGTTCATTACTGTGTTCTAGTTCTTCCTTACAGCATCCTATTCTTGCTTTATAAATGTTGTCCTCTCTAAGGTTGTAAATGATAGGGTTTGGATTGTTTTATATTTTGGCTGTGGAATTTTCTTCTCTACTTCTTCTGCAGCAAGCCATCTTCTACCTGAGACCACCAGCGATGCTGCTAGTTCCTCACTCAAGTCATTTTTCTGAATCAGTTTGTCACCTACTGGCTTTTGCTAGCATTCCAGGCTATTTGCCTTGCTTTGGTCCACCTGGCTTGTTTAATGTCTAGAGAGTTAAGGGATCGTTTATTTTTCTTCCATGTCCATTCCAGAAGGAACATGTAAGAGAGTTCTGGAAACTTAGCTTTATGGATCATGCCTTCAGTTTCTATGTAAGCAGTGGTTCAGAGGTGGCACTGAAGGCCCCATAGGAGACTTTCTCCATCAAGTTGCAGAGCCCCACTGAGATTAGCGTAATCACAGAAAGGGTTTGAGCACGCATGACCATAGGTGCTAGAACTGTCTGTCACACTGGTCTAGAATGTGACAGTTGCTGGGCACCATACTTTTAGCACCCAGAGAAAATGTTGATCTTTAATCTGCTTTAGATAGACTCTTTTATAAGACACTTTGGCAAAATCTTTGCCAATATGTAACACCCTTGGTACATAGGAAACTGGAATTCTCAAACTAATTTCCTGAATTTAATTCTTTTACCATTTTAACATTCCTTCTATTTTAGATGTTTAGTAATATATAACTGTTTTGGCCCACATGTCCCAGAGTTTTTAAGGTTTTCACTTATTTTTTTGTATCTATTGTTTATAGTGCAAAATTATAACATATAGAAAATTTCTCAAGTGCAGTGAAATAGGAGAACACCAAAATAGTAATATTATCTGGGAGTGGCATCAACCAAACAGAATTCCTGTTAATATTTGTGTGCTTTTTTGTAAGTTATATTTTCTTCTTTACTATGATGTTAGGAACAAAATTACATGCTAAATTTAAAAGACAATTTTTTGTGATTATGATGATATTATATCTTCATTATAGAACATTGGGAAATACAGAAATA
>SJYQ01011006.1:224824-253165 GCA_006410935.1 Redunca redunca | reverse complement strand
GAGTTATAGAGCACAAATAATTAGAATTCCGTTTTAGCCTTATTTTTCCTTGAAAGAAGGTTCCTCGAGGTTTAACTTCTTTAAAGTTGCTTGTATATTTTCCCAGATCTCCACTATGCATCACATTATTTATAGCCTTTATATATAACACATATTTCCTAAAGTCCAAAGATGCATGTATATTATGCACACTAAAATAAATAGGTATATACACCAGCCTTTAAATTTTCTACTTGAATAAAGTACAGAATGCATACTGTTCCACAACTTACTTTTAAAATCTGGTCTTTTACAATGAGCACATCTCTTATCTTAGTGAATATAAATCTATCACATTCTTCCTAATAACCTCATGGGACTGATATGCAATAATTTATGTGAAAATTTTCTCAACAATCTTTCCTTTTTTTCTTTTCTTTTCTAAATTGAAGGATGATTGCTTTACACTATTATGTTGGTTTCTGCCATACATCAACATGAGTCAGCCACAGGTATACATATGTCTCCTCCCTCCTGAATCTGGATACATCCTGTATCTTTATACACAGAGCCCTTTGCATATGTGTGCAAAATGTCTTTTAGTCAGATACAGTCCTAGAATTAAAATTAATTAATCAAAGGTATATGAGTATTTATTGAATTAATGCAAGGTCCAATTACTTTTCAAAAAGGCACTATAAAACACGCCAAAAATATATAAATATGACTGTTGCTTCACACCCTCACTAATGCTGAATACTGTCCATTTTTAAGTGTTTTCCCAATCTGAGCAATCCAAATGACTAATTATTATTTTAAAATATATTTCCTTAAATATAAACAGTCATTCAAGCCTGATTTTTCACAGGCACACAGGCCTTTTGCTGCTGGATAGCTGGCCTGTCTGCCCAGTGAGTGAGTTACTCAGTGAGAGAAGTTACTCAGTCATGTCCAACTCTTTGTGACCCCATGGATGGTAGCCTACCAGGCTCCTCTTTCCATAGGATTTCCATAGGATTTTCCAGACAAGAGTACTGGAGCGGGTTGCCATTTCCTTCTCCAGGAGATCTTCCCAACCCAAGGATCGAACCCAGGTCTCCCACATTGTAGGCAGACACTTTGCCATCTGAGCCACCAGGGAAGAGCAGCAAATTTGGCCTTGGAGTACAGAATGAAGCCAGGCAAAGGCTAATACAGTTTTGCCAAGAGAACGCACTGGTCATAGCAAACACCCTCTTCCAACAACACAAGAGAAGACTATACACATGAACATCACCAGATGGTCAATACCAAAATCAGATTGATTATATTCTTTGCAGCCAAAGATGGAGAAGCTCTATACAGTCAGCAAAAACAAGACCAGAAGCTGACTATGGCTCAGATCATGAACTCCTTATTGCAAAATTCAGACTCAAATTGATGAAAGTAGGGAAAACCACTAGACCATTCACATATGACCTAAATTAAATTGCTTACATTTATACAGTAGATATGACAAATGGATTCAAGGGATAAGATCTGATATGCAGAGTGCCTGATGAAGTATGGACAGAGGTTCGTGACATTGTATAGGAGACAGGAATCAAGACCATCCCCAAGAAAAAGAAATGCAAAAGAGCAAAATGGCTCTCTGAGGAGGCCTTACAAATAGCTGTGAAAAGAACAGAAGGGAAAAGCAAAAGAGAAAAGGGAAGATATAACCATTTAAATGCAGAGTTCCAAAGAATAGCAAGGAAAGATAAGAAAACCTTCCTCAGTGATCAATGCAAAGAAATGGAGGAAAACAATAGAATGGGAAAGACTAGCAATCTCTTCAAGAAAATTAAGATACCATTGGAACATTTCATGCAAAGATGTGCTCAATAAAGGACAGAAACGGTATGGACCTAACAGAAGCAGAAGATATTAAGAAGAGGTGGCAAGAATACACAGAAGAACTATACAAAAAAGATCTTCACGACCTAGATAATCATGATGGTGTGATCACTCACCTAGAGCCAGACATCTTGGAATGGGAAGTCAAATGGCTTTAGAAAGCATCATTACTAACAAAGCTAGAGGAGGTGATGGGATTCCAGCTGAGCTATTTCAAATCCTAAAAGATGATGCTGTGAAAGTGCTGCACTCAATATGCCAGCAAATTTGGAAAACTCAGCAGTTGCCACAGGACTGGAAAAGGTCAATTTTCATTCCAATCCCAAAGAAAGGCAATGCCAAAGAATGCTCAAACTACTGCAGAATTGCACTCATCTCACACCACGCTAGTAAAATAATGCTCAAAATTCTCCAAGCCAGGCTTCAGCAGTACCTGAACCATGAACTTCCAGATGTTCACACTGGTTTTAGAAAAGGCAGAGGAATCAGAGATCAAATTTCCAACATCTACTGGATCATGGAAAAAGCAAGAGAGTTCCAGAAAAACATTTATTTTATTTTACTGACTATGCCAAAGCCTTTAACTGTGTGGATCACTGCACACTGTGGAAAATTCTTCAAGAGATGGGAATTCCAGACCACCTGACCTGCCTCTTGAGAAACCTATATGCAGGTCAGGAAGCAACAGTTAGAACTGAACATGGAACAACAGACTTGTTTCAAATCGGGAAAGGAGTACGTCAAGGCTGTATATTGTCACCCTGCTTATTTAACTTCTATGCAGAGTACATCATGAGAAACGCTGGGCTGGATGAAGCACAAGCTGAAATCAAGATTGCTGGAGAAATATCAGTAACCTTAGATATACAGATGATACCACATTTATGGTAGAAAGTGAAGAAGAACTAAAAAGCCTCTTAATGAATGAAAGAGGAGAGTGAAAAAGTTGGCTTAAAGCTCAACATTCAGAAAACTAAGATCATGGCATCTGGTCCCATCACTTCATGGGAAATAGATGGGGAAACAATGGAAACAATGAGAGACTTTATTTTCAGGGGCTCCAAAATCACTGCAGATGGTGACTGCAGCCATGAAATTAAAAGACACTTACTCCTTGGAAACGGCAACCCACTCCAGTACTCTTGCCTGGAAAATCCCATGGACGGAGGAGCCTGGTGTCCATGGGGTCGCAAAGAGTTGGACACGACTGAGCGACTTCACTTTACTCCTTGGAAGGAAAGTTATGACCAACCTAGATAGCATATTAAAAAGCAGAGACATTACATTGCCAACAAAGGTCAAGGCTATAGTTTTTCCAGTGGTCATGTATGGATGTGAGAGTTTGAGTATAAAGATAGCCGAACACCAAAGAATTGGTGCTTTTTTTCAAATTAAATTAATTTATTTAATTGGAGGCTAATTACTTTACAATACTATAGTGGTTTTTGCCATACATTGATATGAATCAGCCATGGATGTACATGTGTTTCCCATCCTGAACCCCCCTCCCACCTCCCTCCCATCCCATCCCTCAAGGTCATCCCAGTGAACCAGCCCTGAGCACCCTGGAATTGATGCTTTTGAATTTTGGTGTTGGAAAAGACTCTTGAGAGTCCCTTGGACTGCCAGGAGATCCAGCCAGTCCATCCTAAAGGAAATCAGTCCTGAATATTCCTTGGAAGGACTTATGTTGAAGCTGAAACTCCAATCCTTTGGCCACCTGGTGTGAAGAACTGACTCATTAGAAAAGACCCTGATGCTGGGAAAGATTGAAGGCAGGAGGAAAAGGGGATGACAGAGGATGAGATGGTTGGATGGCATCACTGACTCAATGGACATGAGTTTGAGTAAACTCCAGGAGTTGGTGATGGGCAGGGAAGCCTGGCATGCTGCAGTCTGTGGCGTCGCAAAGAGTCAAACACGACAGAGCTACTGAACTGAACTGAGGGATCATGCGATGTAGAAAACCACATTCTCCAGCATGCACTGCTTCCAGGGCTGCTTCTATTCCTACTTGTATGTACAGTAGGTTAATGCATTACTCTCATGCCCATATCCATATCAGAATTAGACAGTAAGATTCATGACCTTCATCGGGCCACTCATATTGCAATCCCACTCATTTTCTGAGCTTCCTAGTTGGAATGGATGTAGGAGAAAGCATTCATGGGGGCAAAGCTGATGTTTTCCATTGGCTACCTAAGCAAGCAGAAGCTAGTTTTAGAGATGCTATGAGTCTCGCATTTCTGACCTCAGGCGGACATGGTGAGATACCTAAGTGAGGGTCATGGGGGCACCTGGGTATCTATATTCACAATTGCGGGTTTGTGAGGTTTCCAAACAACAAAGTACAAATGGGTGTTAGTTGTGCTTTGGACCCAGTCCTATCGGTGACTGTTTCTCCCAGATTCTGCCCTGGGCCCTTGGTCTGTGATGCCATTCTCTGAATTTTCACTGTTTTGGTGTCTTCTTCATTATCATTGGGTGAATTCAGAAAGGCCATGTCATGAATATTGAACTAGACACTTTTAAATCAGAAGTCTCTCAATTGCTCTGGATTAAATATTTTATATTTATTTCATTCTATTTAAGCGTAAGCTTACAAAATGTTGCAAAGGGAACAAAAAGAAATATGAAGTAACAGTTCAGTCTTGCCATTACACTCACCACTGCATCCCTGGTATTCTGACAGCGGGTATCAGGAGATCCACCTTGGCTTTAAATATTGAATGATGGGATTTGTGCCAATGGAGCATATGGTTTTAAATGAACAATGAATATTCTATTATCTGGGGTGTGATGCCAGGGAGGAAAGTGGATTTGTGAGTATCTGGCACAGCTGAGCCTACATCAGAGACCCTTTTCGTCCCTGTTGTCTAAGGTCTAAAGACAGATTGAGGGACACATCCAAAGAAGTCAGATGGCGGTGAGGTTGTTAATGAGGTATGCCCACAATGGCACCAGCAGCTGCTACGGTTAGATACATTCTGAGTGACTTGCTCGTGTCCCCAGTGATCGGAGCTACCTGAATCTTCTATTGGTAGCACGGAGACTTCATCCCTGTCCGTGGAGAGATCTCCCCGTGGTTCATCTCCCTCTGGTAGCTCCTGATGGGTTATTAACACAGGACTGTATCTCCTTGCCTCCAGCCCTCAGAGGTTCAGTTTTCTCCTGTATGAGTTTGTCAGAGGCAAAGATAACTAAAAGAACATTGTGTTAGGAGGAATATCATCAATAATTAGTCAAAATAAGGCCCTGGCTTATGGCAGCTTCAGTTGACAGTCAGGGACTTTTTCCTATTTATTCATTTCTCATCGAAAGGAAAAACTCAAGAGGTCACTAGGCTGGTGCTGATGAGAAACAGAAGGCTGTATCCCATGACTTTAGTGATTACATTTCTATTGTTTGAATTGGCTTTAAAATGCTTGTAGAATTTCAAGGCCATTACTTAATTGGCCCCTAGTCACCAGCTCAATGATGGCCTAAACATGTGATAAAACTGCTTCTCTGATCACCCGCAAGCAAACACAATATAAAGGGTCAGCTCTAGGCTCTAGGCTGTAAAGAGGGTCCCAGGTTTACTGTTTCCATAACTGCAAGGATTGGCATTCTGTGTGGCATGTTGTCAGAATGGAGGTGGTCTCTGAGGCACTGCTTCTCAGATTTGAATGAGCATACAAGTCGCCTGGGAATCATGTTAAAATACGGGTTCAGACTCTGTAGTTCTCCGTGGGGCATGGTGTTCTGTGCACTGACCAGTACTCACCCGCTCACAGGTCCACATTCTGCACTTTGAATGTGTGAAGTCTTAGTTTCTAAACCTTTTACTTAGAGCTGAAGGTAAAAACACAACCTCTGTTGGACTGTGATCCCTTGGGTTGTTCATCTTGCACCTCCTGTCTATACCACCTGCCCACTCTTTTGCTCTTTCCTGGATATAAGTGAATAGAAATTCAGTTTCTGCAGTGACCAAAGGGTGATGAATATTTTTTTGTGATAATCCCCTTATTCCTCCTGAGTCTGCAAAGTAAACCTGCTATTGTTAAAGCTGAGCTTTTGTAAATAAATTGAAAATATGGTCAAGTATTTTACTGTTTGAAACATAGTTCACAGTTTGCCGAATATGAATACAGGACTTAGGAACATTGGTTAAGAAGGATAGTAATGTTAAAGAAGTATATTCAGTTTCCAATCTGTTACCTCCCTGTCTAGACGCGGTTCAGCCCTGCCGCAGCTAGGGGACACTGCCATCAGAACACCTGGCCGCCCCTCTGGGTGGGTCCTCACACCACTCCAGGGCCAGCTCTGAATCCCTTATGTCCCCCATCCACGTGCCACCCAGAGCCCACCTGGCACTTGTAAATGCTCAATGCATGTTGCTGAAAAAAGTCCCCACTGAAATAAAAATATTAGGTAAATTATGGCATAGGGCTTCCCTGGTGGATCAGTGGTAAAGAATCCACCTGCCAATGCAGGAGACATAGGTTCAATCCCTGATCTGGGAAGAGACCCTGGAGAAGAAAATTGCAACCCACTCCAGTATTCTTGCTTGGGAAGTCCCATGGACAGAGGGGCCTGGCATGCTACAGTCCATAGGGCCACAAAGAGTCAGACATGACTTATCGACCGAGCACACACACAAATTATGGCATGTCACCCTGGTGAAATAGAAAGCACCTCAGTAAATTACAGTTACAACAACTCTAATAACATGAAATTTTATATCACGTTAAGTGAAAAAGTCAGATGTAATGATGCATTTTGTGTGTTTATAATTTTTAATATATACAATAGATAAAAAGAAATTTGGGAAAGAGAACTGTAAGCTAGTCAAAGTGTTGAGTTTAGATGATTTAACTTCCTCTTAGAAAGTACCTCTTTTTATAATATAATTTTCAATAAATCACAGGAAAACAAGAAATCTCAATAGTAATATTTTGCAATCATTCATGCTTCTCTCCACATATTTAATTGCAAAAGTCCACTCTACGTAAGACTCCCTTTAGAGAAATTAAGCAGGTTTTGAAAATATTTCATTGACTGTAAGAATGAATACGTTTTTACAGATTTGGTTAATACTTTCATTTTTCATGCAAACTCCATAGTGATGTTGTTAGTTGCCTAGTTGTGTCTGACTCTTTGTGAGTCCGTGGATTGTAACCTGCCAGGCTCCTCTGTCCATGGAAGTCTCCAGGCAAAGATACTGGAATGAGTAGCCATTCCCTTCTCCAGGGGATCTTCTTGACCCAGGGATCAAACATGGATCTCCTGCATAGCAGGCCAGATTTTACCATCTGAGCCACTAGGGAAGCCAAAAGCTCCATAATGTTTCCTAAAATCTGATGAAACTCACAGGGCCCTTCAGGAAGAGCTCTTGTCCTCATCAGACACTCAGTAAAAAGTGTTGTTAGGAAATTCCTTTATCAACTGACATCCACCTCTTGAAATCCAGTTGGGTAGTCTGTTCCCCACCATACCCCTTTTCTTCTGCCCTCTCTGCTACCCAAGTTATTTTCTTTTCTAATTTAAATCCTGTCTTTGTTTTCATCTTGTGTGAAATCTAGCTTCAGCAGCCTTCATCTTTCTGTCTACAGCCTTTAAGTTTGTAAAGGATGTTACTAGGTAAAATCAGCTATCTGCTGATATGGATATTTCAACACTTTGTATTTTCACCTGAGAAGGAAAAATTCTGCTCAGAAATCTGACAACGCGAGCCCATGTTGCAATCGTTTGACTGATGGCAAACAAACTCTCTTTTTCTTACACTGACTTGTTGATTCCTTTCCTTTATCCAGATGGGCCCTCTTCCCATCTCTCTCCAAGTCTCCCCACCCCCCGCCCCTTCCAGGTTTCTCTCCCTCTCTGTCTCTGACTCTTTTCTCCCTTAAATGATCTGTGCTTCTAGATAAGTGTCTTTGAATTAATTTTATTCAAATACTTGAGAGGTTATATTTACACGTACAAATATATACATATACTCACATCTGCATGCTTATCTTGTGGTAATCTCATGTTTCTAGAAATGCAAGATTCATGAAGAGTGTCCTTTCATTCACTTTGTACCTCTAGAGTCTAGCAGANTACCTCGAGAGTCTAGCAGATCACTCAGTATGTGTTTAGTGTAAAAAAGAATACACAAATTAAACCAGGAGGAAATGCTGTTACTAGTGAGGTAAGGACTAGTGTGGCAGACCAACTAGTTATTAGAAAACTCGTAGGATTATAGTTTGTATGCGTACATGCATTGCCCTTCTACTCATATCTCATTTTGCCCTTCTACTCATTTTTGTTGGTAAATATTTCTCTTTTGCTTCACTATTTGCTGTCAATCCATGGCCTTTACAAGGCCTTTACTCTTTCATTTTCATACCAGTTTTCCCTTTTCCTTTGAAAAATGTGGCCAGCGCTCAAAAAGCTGTAATTTCATCTCCTCCCTGAGCTAGGACAGCACTTGGTTTTCACTTCTTTTATGTCATTCATCTCATTCTGCTCCATCATTTAGGAACTTGACTCTATGGCTCCTCCTAGGTTTTCAAGCGCTTTTAAGAAAATCTGATTTCTTTCCTTTTGTATTTTCATCTCTGGTATTGCCTAGATTGGTTCCTGGAACATCATGGATGTTGGATGAATTGAACTTTATAATCTGAGATCTTCTGTACAAGCAGTGAGACAGTTACTTTAAACAATGCTTGTCCGGAGATGAAGAGTAGAAATAATTTTTAAAGAGAAGGTTCTCAAGGTAAACATCCTATTTATTAAACTTCTCTGAGGCAAAAATGAGAGTTGCATTTTATACTAATAAAAAGATTTTGGTGCATTTAATGTGTTCCTCTAAAATTAGATGTGCTATACATTGTAAGGGATTTGTAAAGATTCTTAGAATAGGGTCTCCTTTGTATGGAAGATAAGGAGGAGAATGGGTATGCGCAAGAAGAACAGGTCAAATGTGTCTTTGGCTGGCCAAGGAAAACGACGTAAATTCCTTATTTCATTTATAAACCCTGGCTCTGTTGCCCAGAAGCACTTCAGAGCTACTAATGATCTTTTGGAGGTTTCTGATGTTGCCTCTGTCATGCTCCTATTTCTTTCCTTCATTGCTCTCCAGTGTTTGTATGGCTGATGTTCTGTCCATCTCTGCAACTTGACTGTTGGCTTTGGGTGGTGACCCCCTACTTAGTCCTTGACTCAATGTTTAACATAGTGTTATATAGCACTGTTACATATATTTGTGTGTGTGTGTGTGTGTGTGTGTGTGTGTTATATAACACACATGACACAGTGTTATATGGTCATAGGGGTTTTGTTTTGTTGTTATTTAAGCCATGGACTAGTTGGTTTGAAATATCAGTGCAACTGAACTATGACAAAGAGGAAAATCAAAACAGCTGTGGAAATGATGCCTATCTGTGCCTTAGTAATTATTATAGAAGAGAAAATAAGAGAAGGATCTTAAAAGCCAAGACAAATTAGCATTACATTATCTGAGTGTTTGGTGCTGGAATAGGGCTTGTTTCTGACATTAGCTTGTAGCTCAACCTACAAAGATCAGAGAGGACAGAAAGCTATTACATTTGAACAGGTGTTTTGAACTCTTTGGAAATAAATTTGTAATTTGATTTGCAGAGACAAAAGAGGTACTTCATTGTAAAAACCAAACCATCACTTTCCCAGGAGTTTCAGCAAGAAGACTTTTGGATGCAGAAATCAGGTGGAAAATGTGCAGAATATGTTTATTCCTGAAATATTGTTAGCCAAACCTTGAGATCCAAGATATTGCTTGTCATGTCCATTTTATCTGATCCTGAACAGTTGGCTTGAGTAACATCTGTCTTGTGAAAGACTTGGAATACCTTTACTCTATTTGGGTGGGAAAACGATCTTCTGATCACGTTTCTTTGCAAATGTTTTCAATCAGTCTTGCTGCTGCTAAGTCACTTCAGTCGTGTCCGACTCTGTGCGACCCCATAGACGGCAGCCCACCAGGCTCCCCCGTCCCTGGGATTCTCCAAGCAAGAACACTGGAGTGGGTTGCCATTTCCTTCTCCAATGCAGGAAAGTGAAAAATGAAAGTGAAGTTGCTCAGTTGTGTCCGACTCTTTTCGACCCCATGGACTGCAGCCCACCAGGCTCCTCCGTCCATGGGATTTTCCAGGCAAGAGTACTGGAGTGGGGTGCCATTGCCTTCTCCATTTCAATCAGTCTTACTACCTGCAAAATACAAATTAGTTGAGGATGTGAGTCTTTTCATTGAGTTCCCTGTGCTTTAATCCAGAATGTAATTCATTTACTCAATATACAACTGCTGAATTCAACACATGCTAAATAGTATAGAGCCGCAGATACAGTTGTTGAGGAAGTACAGAGTAAAGACCTTGCTGAACGTAGTTTGGGCTACTTTTACATATCACAATTAGTTCTAATATTTTCTGTTTTACTTTCTAAGTATTAATATGTCTTCATTTTCTTGCTTCCTTGAAGATTTATTCTAATTGATTTAGTACTTATAAGAATAAAAAGAATATTCTAACTCCAGATTTCCACTGGAAAAATACCAGTTTATAATTTTGCCAAGCTGCTCACAACATGCATCAGATAATCCCTTGATGGAGTTCAGTGGTTTCCTTGCATTGGCTATCTGTCACAATGCAACGCCTGCAAGCTCTTCTTAGTTCAACCATAAAGATGAAAGAAAGTCCAGTTTTGATGAGCAATTCATTCACGTTTCTGTTGTGATGGATGGCACTATTCAATAACCAAAGAAGCACCCAGGTCTCATTAAACCGTCGTGCCAGTCAGGAAATGGCACAACGTGGGCCCAATGGAAAAGGAACGTGCCATTTTTGAACTTGATGCCAGCTTTCCGGCATCTCTTTTGTCTGGTTTGATACATTGAGATCTCAGTTAATGCTGTTGACAAATACGTACACTTTTAGTTGCCAGCCAGGTCTTAACTTTCACAAAATAACTGCTGGAGACATTTTGGCCGTGAGATAGCTGCTGGGATAAAAGGCACCTTTCACTAAAAAACGTTACTCTCCTCTCTGTGTAAAGTGCCCTAAAACGCAGCAACACAGTCACTGGAGGGTGACTGTGTAAACCAAGGTAGAAAAAGAAAATTGCTGGATGCATGGTTGGCAGTAGAGAGTTACATAAAGTTGGCCATACAGTTGCAATCTTGCTGGTAAATCGATACATGTTGCCATGGAGAGATGGCTATAAGAGGAAAAACAGATGGTGCTGGTTGTGCTGGAGACAAAGAAATAAAAAACTCCAAGTCTCCTTCCATGTACAAGTTATGTAGCAGTCAATAACTGAGGGGAGAATAATCAGGCTCGTATTACCATTTTTATCACATTAATGCAGAAATATACCATGAAAATTGTTCCATTATTCATGTCCTTGTTTTCCAACTCAGGAGTTACCTCTCTCACTTCACTTGCCTTATTTGTCAAACCACTTGCCTTATTTCCTCCAACTCATGTAAATGCCCATTTTATTTACTCAGTCTACCATGATTTAAACCAAGATGTTCCACCAAATATTTTCACAGCAATTTCTCTTTGTCAGAGAGAAAAGAGAATCTTGTTTGACAAATATTTATTGTAGAGCTACAATATGCAAAATACTGCTATACTCTTTGTATGTGTGGTATCTGATACAAATATAAGCTGACCCAAGCCCTGGATTATTAAATATTATATCTTATGCCCCAGACTGTTTTGCCCTCTAACATTTGCATGATGACAAACACCATGCGTTAGTTTTTTGACTTAACATAGGCTGATTCCTGAGTTTCTAAAAATGCATAATTCAGTAATNNNCATAATTCAGTAATGAAAAATCAAATTTCAATCACTATTTTCAAAGATTTCTTCTTTTATTTGTTCCAGTGTTTAACATTAAACAGTTGCTTGATGGAAATGAAATGTGTTCAAGTTCCTACTTTGCCTCAGAATAGAGAAGACCTATGTCATTAGTTCCCTAATAAAGCATATCAGTGGAATTTTGTTTCCTTGAAATAAGACTTCTTTAAATTCCATAAGAGGAACGCATAATAGAGGCAATATATTATTTGAGATCAGAAATATCTTTGGAAGATGTATTTCTGGCAGAATGGTAGAATAATTTCCCTGAACATCACTGCTGTTAAAAAACAACTGTGAGTGTCAGATTTAAATGATGTTTTAGTTGCATCAGTGAGTTAACAAGAAACTAAGTTCTTCTAAACTTGAACTTCATTTTCAAAACTCAGAGAATGGAGAAAAAGAGACAAATTCCAAAGGACTCTCCAATCTGGGAGTCTAACAGAAGACCCTTCTCATAAAACTGGAAGCCCACTCAGATATAACCTCAAAGTGAAGGTGAGAGGTAGAGCAAAACCTATTCCCAACAGACAAACAAAACTGTCCGCCTCTAGCCTTAGCCTCGGGCCTTGCAGGTGGCTCAGTGGTGAAGAACCCATCTGCCAATACAAGCGACCGGGGCTCAATCCCTGGGTCGGGAAGACTTCCTGGAGTAGGAAACGGCAACCCATTCCAGTATTCCTGCCTGAGAAATTCCAGGGACAGAGGAACCTCATGGGTTATGGTCCTTGGGGTTATGAAAGAGTCAGACAGGACATAAGGACCAAACAACAACAACCTTAGTCCTAGGTGGAAAAAAAATTAAAATAGCTCCTCGATATTCATTAAAATAGATTAGTCCTCACATGGATTTGTAAACTAAATTCACACCACTTGAGAGATGCAAATACAAATAAAAATCCAAAAGAAAAGAAAATCCTTTGGGGTGGGAAAGGGGTTAATATGTCTTCAAAATAAATCACGAAATTTCCTGAAGATAAAGTTCCAAGAAACTAGATTCACAGTAAATAATTCAGAATATACAAAGAACCAAGGGGCCATACCTGTAAATCAAGGATTAATCAAATAACTGAATCAAACTCACAAAGACTAAACTCACAATGATTAATCAAATAACTGAATCAAACTCACAAACTCCTGTCAGGGACAGAACAGGAAAGAAGCATAAATTAAAATGCTCTAAGAAATAAAAGAGAGGTTTGAGCTAAGGAAAGAGCAAAATGACTAAGTGTATTTGAAAATATCAAATAGAACAAATGGAAAAATATACATAATATTGGGGCTGCCCTGGTGGCTCAGACGGTAAAGAATTTGCCTACAATGCAGGAGAATTGGGTTTGATCCCTGGGTTGGGAAGATCCTCTGGAGAAGAGAATGGCTACCCACTCGAGGATGCTTGCCTGAAGAATTCCATGTACAGAGGAGCCTGGTGGGCTACAGTCTACAGGGTGGCAAAAAGCCAGACGTGACTGGAGGGACTTTGCATACATGCATATATAACATTAATTTAAAAAAAAACTCAGTGAGTGGGTTTACCAGATTTAAAAGAGTGGAGAAAAATAGTGAATGGAAAAATAATTTGTGAAGACATTATACAGAATGCAATTCAGAAAAACAAGAGTGAGAAAATATAGAAGATTAAAGGACAGGAAGATGGAGTGAGAAGTTCTATGTTCCTGAATACAGTTCTGGAAGGGAAAAAAAGAAGAGAGGCAGAATACAAGTGTAACTATTTAGAGAGGATTTTAGCTGAGAATTTTCCAGAACTGTTGCAAAACATCACATCAATCATCACGTTATGGAAGACCAAAATTTACCAAGAAAGATAGATGAAAAGACACAAAAATACATCGGAGTCATCCTCAAAGCTTCAAGAACGTAGAGAGATTTTTAAATCTATTGGAGAGATATGGAGGAGACATTGCCTTCCGAGGAAACACGATTAAACAGTAGCTCACTTCTAACTAGCACCTTCGGGATCCAACATATTTTCATTGTGCAGTAAGTAAAATAAATTTAATGGGAAATGTTTTTAAGTGTTGGAATAAATAAAGATACTTTCAAGTGAAGAAAAATGGAAAGAGTTTGCCACCAACAGACTCTCAATTTGACAGATTTAAAGGATATTCTTCAGGGACTTTTCTTTTTAGTACAGTACAACCACTGTAGTTAAGACTTCACTTCCAATGCAGGAGGTGTGGGTTTGATCCCTGGTCAGGAAACTGAGATCACATATGCCTCACCGCCAAAAATCCAGAACATAAAACAGAAGCAATATTGTAACAAATTCAATAAAGATATGTAAAATGGTCCACATCAAAAAAAAAATCTTTTCAAAATATAAATAAATAAAAGTATATTATTCAGGAAAGAGAAGTTTTCCTATAGAAGGTCTGAGAAATGAGGCATAAGAAGCAGGTATATATATATGGGTAAATCAGACTCAAATATTGATTAAATAAAATAATAATAATAACAATGTCAAGATATAAAGCTGTATGCAAAAATAATGGTTTGGAAAATTATAGTGTTGTAAGATTGTATTGTTTGAGGAAAAGGAACAGATGATTATTAACTTCAGACAATGATAATTTATGTATATACGCTAAAAAGTCTAGGTTGATTATTTGTATAGAAGAAATAAAGCCTTGAGACTAATATACTTGAAACTAATAAGGGGATAAAATGAAATGGGAAAAAAACTGAAATTTCAAAAGAAGCGATGAAAGGAGAAGTAAAATCCTAGAAATGGTAAGAAACAGAAATACCAAGCAAGAATAATATAAACAAATTCAAATATATCATTAATCACAATAAATATACTTGGACAATAAAAGACAAAGATCCTCAGGCTGCACTGAAAATAGTGAGCCATATGCTTATGTCATGCGTTTAATGTGAGTTGCTTATAGATGTCATAAAGATAGTCATACTTTTTAATCCACTTTTCTCATTTCTCTCTTTTAATTTGCATATGTAGACTGTTTACATTTAATGTGATTCTTGATATATTAAGGATTAACATTTTATTTTGTGTTTTCTGTTCACATTATTTTTCATTTTTCTGTTTCTGCCTTCCTGTGGGTTATTTGAACATAGCTGATGAAGACGATTTCATCAGTTAAACTATAGCTATTGGCTAGTGATAACTGTGAAGAAGAAAACAAAATGCAAGTGTACACCAGAAGCATCTCAGTTGTTGTCTAGGGTTTTCACTAATTCTGTACTTAGGGACACGGTCCACAGTCTGTGGGTTGCTGCATCTTTCCCAGGATATGAACAGCGACAGGACACTCAGCAGCTGCTACATAGTAAACTAAGAGTGGCAAGAGAAAAACAAAGAGAACTATCAAAAGGAAAATGAACAGTTGAAGTTCACCTGCTTTAACACCATCAACTGATTATCACTTAAAGGTCTGTTGTACATTCTAATTTTCAGGTGAGAATGGCTTCTATATAGCATAAATACTTTGACATATTCAAGTGTTTTCCCATATTATTTTCTAAAGGAGAAACATTTAATTTCCTTCCCAAATGAAATGTATACCTTAAAGGAATTCTTTAAAAAAAGGAATTTTACAGGTGGTCACCACAACAAATAAAAATGTGAAAAGGCCCTTAGGGAAACTTTCCACCCATAACCTTCTCTCTGTCTTCTCATTCTGGGTTGCCATTTCAGCCAAACCTCCGTGGGAGTCTTAAATGCCACAGCAGGCATGTTCCTGCCAGCTGTTTGTGGGCTTGTATAGGTCACCAAACCTAGGGGTTCAACTTTAGTGTTCTTGGATCCATTATGGCTCCACTGGAGGGTTGAAATTTAATCTTCAATCGCTGCTCTGTAACAAATTGGTACTTTGGGCTTTTGCTAAAATAGTTGCCTTCTTCCTGGCTTGAGCTATTCATGAACTGGAACTGTGTTTTTTAAGGTCAGCTTCAACCTGGCAAAGTTGGAGGAGTTAAGCTGCAGGATAATTTCTGGCAGGGGAAGGATGCTTAGAAGCTGAATCAAATGATGTAATCGTCCTCTTTAGAGATCAAGGGACATCTTCAGACAAATACCGACAGATTATTCCCTCCTGACTAATTTTTGTGAAATTCTTACCCATTCTGACTCAATATGAAAAGAGGAAGCAGAGTGCTCATCACCTGGTTTCTCCATGGCATGGTTCGTTTTGTGTCTCTACCGGTATCTGCAGGGCTAGCAAAGAAGTATGAAAATGCTTCTTCTCTGGACAAGAACCTTTTGGTAAAATGTAAGAATCTTTTTTTCAAACTGTATGCTACCAAAAGAGATATTTTTAAAGTTTACTCAATTTTAAGAGCCTCATTTCACAAAATTAAACCCTACAGTTTGAAACTTTGCATATTTAGTTAAGCTAACTGGGTTGATATGAGAAGTTGTTAAAATAATCCCTAATAGTCAATCAGTTCAGTTCAGTCGCTCAGTTGTGTCCAACTCTTTGCAATCCCATGGACTGCGGTGTGCCAGGCCTCCCTGTCCATCACCAACTCCCAGAGTTGACTCAAACTCATGTACACTGAGTCAGCGATGCCATCCAAACATCTCATCCTCTGTCGTCCACTTCTCCTCCTGCCTTCAACCTTTCCTCAAATCAGGGTCTTTTCAAATGAGTTAGTTCTTCGTATCCGGTGCCCAAAGGATTGGAGTTTTAGCTTCAACATCAATGAATATTCAGAACTGATTTCTTTTAGGATTGACTCTCAAGAGTCTTCTCCAACATCACAGTTCAAAAGCATCAGTTCTTCAGCGCTCAGCTTTCTTTATAGTTCAGGTCTCATATCCATACATGACTATACTAGAAAAACCATAGCTTTGACTAGATGGACCTTTGTTGGCAAAGTAATGCTTCTGCTTTTTAATATGCTGTCTAGGTTGGTCATAATTTTTCTTCCAAGGAGCAAGCATCTTTTAATTTCATGGCTGCAGTCACTATCTGCAGTGATTTAGGAGCCCAAGAAAATAGTCTGCCTCTGTTTCCACTGTTTCCCCATCTATTTGCCATGAAGTGATGGGACTGGATGCCATGATCTTTGTTTTCTGAATACTGAGCTTTAAGCCAACTTTTTCACTCTCCTCTTTCACTTTCATCAAGAGGCTCTTTAGTTCTTCACTTTCTGCTATAAGGATGGTGTCATCTGCATATCTGAGGTGACTGATATTTCTCCCAGCAATCTTGATTCCAGCTTGTGCTTCATCCAGCCCAGCATTTCTCATGATGTACTCTGCGTAGAAGTTAAATAAGCAGGGTGACAATATGCAGCCTTGACATACTCCTTTTCCTATTTGGAACCAGTGTTGTTCCATGTCCAGTTCTAACTGTTGCTTCCTGACCTGCATATAGGTTTCTCAAGGGGCAGGTCAGGTGGTCTGGTATTCCCATCTCTCTCAGAATTTCCCACAGTTTATTGTGATCCATACAGTCAAAGGTTTTGGTGTAGTCAATAAAGCAGAAGTAGATGTTTTTCTGGAACTCTCTTGCTTTTTCCATGATCCAGCAGATGTTGGCAATTTGATCTCTGGTTCCTCTGCCTTTTGTAAATCCAGAACATCTGGAAGTTCATGGTTCACATACTGTTAAAGCCTGGCTTGGAGAATTTTGAGCATTACTTTCAGTTCAGTTCAGTTCAGTCGCTCAGTCGTGTCTGACTCTTTGCAACCCCATGAATCGCAGCACGCTAGGCCTCCCTGTCCATCACCAACTCCCGGAGTTCACTCAGACTCACGTCCATCGAGTCGGTGATGCCATCCAGCCATCTCATCCTCGGTGTGTCCCCTTCTCCTCCTGCCCCCAATCCCTCCCAGCATCAGAGTCTTTTCCAATGAGTCAACTCTCCTCATGAGGTGGCCAAAGTACTAGAGTTTCAGCTTTAGCATCATTCCTTCCAAAGAAATCCCAGGGTTGATCTCCTTCAGAATGGACTGGTTGGATCTCCTTGCAGTCCAAGGGACTCTCAAGAGTCTTCTCCAACACCACAGTTCAAAAGCATCAATTCTTTGGTGCTCAGCCTTCTTCACAGTCCAACTCTCACATCCATACATGACCACAGGAAAAACCATAGCCTTGACTAATCGGACCTTAGTCGGCAAAGTAATGTCTCTGTGGTAGTTTGAACATTCTTTGGCATTGCCTTTCTTTGGGATTGAAATGAAAACTGACCTTTTCCAGTCCTGTGGCCACTGCTAAGTTTTCCAAATTTGCTGGCATATTGAGTGCAGCACTTTTAGGATTTGCATCACATTAGGATTTGTGCATCATTTTTAGCATTTGAAATAGCTCAAATGGAATTCCATCACCTACCTCCACTAGCTTTGTTCATAGTGTTGCTTCCTAAGACCCACTTGACTTCGCATTCCAGGATGTCTGGCTCTAGGTGAGTGATCACACCATCGTGATTTTCTCGGTCATGAAGATCTTTTTTTGTATAATTCTGTGTATTTTTACCACCTCTTCTTAATAATTTCTGCTTCTGTTAGGCCCATGCCATTTCTGTCTTTTATTGTGCCCATCTTTGCATGAAATGTTCCCTTGGTATCTCTAATTTTCTTGAAGAGATTGCTAGTCTTTCCCATTCTATTGTTTTCCTCTGTTATTTTGCATTGATCACTGAGGAAGATTTTCTTATCTTTTCTTGCTATTCTTTGGAACTCTGCATTTAAATGGGTATACCTTTCCTTTTCTCGTTTGCTTTTCCCTTCTGTTCTTTTCACAGCTATTTGTTAGGCCTCCTCAGAGAGCCATTTTGCTTTTTTGCATTTCTTTTTCTTGGGGATGGTCTTGATTCCTGCCTCCTGTACAATGTCATGAACCTCTGTCCATACTTCATCAGGCACTCTGTCTATCAGATCTAATCCCTTGAATCTATTTGTCATTTCCACTGTATAAATGTAAGTGATTTGATTTAGGTCATACCTGAATGGTCTAGTGGTATTCCCAACTTTCTTCAAGTCTGAATTTGGCAATAAGGAGTTCATGATCTGAGCCACAGTCAGCTTCCGGTCTTGTTTTTGCTGACTGTATAGAGCTTCGCCATCTTTGGCTGCAAAGAATATAATCAATATGATTTTGGTATTGACTATCTGGTGATATCCATGTGTAGTCTTCTGTTGGAAGAGGGTGTTTGCCAGGACCAATGTATTCTCTTGTCAAAACTCTGTTAGCCTTTGACCGGCTTCCTTTCGTATTCCAAGGCCAAATTTGACCGTTACTCCAAGTATCTCTTGACTTCCTACTTTTACATTCCAGTCCCCTATAATGAAAAGGACATCTTTTTGCGGTGTTAGTTCTAGAGGTCTTATAGGTCTTCATAGAACCATTCAACTTCAGCTTCTTCAGCATTACTTGTTGGGGCATAGACTTGGATTATTCTGATACTGAATGGTTTGCCTTGGAAATGAACAGAGATCATTCTGTCATTTTTGAGATTGCATCCAAGTACTGTATTTTGAACTCTTTTGTGGACTATGATGGCTACTCCATTTCTTCTAAGGGATTCTTACCCACAGTAGTCACTATAATGATCATCTGAGTTAAATTCACCCATTCCAGTCCACTTTAGTTTGCTGATTCCTAAAATGTCGACATTCACTCTTGCCACCTCCTGTTCGACCACTTCAAATTTGCCTTAACTCATGGACCTAACGTTCCAGGTTCCTGTGCAGTATTATTCTTACAGCATCGAACTTTACTTCCATCACCAGTCGTATCCACAACTGGCTATTGATTTTGCTTTGGCTCTGTCTCTTCATTCTTTCTGGAGTTATTTCCCCATTGATCTCCAGTAGCATATTGGGCACCTACCAACCTGGGGAGTTCATCTTTCAGTGTCCTAATCTTTTTGCCTTTTCATACTGTTCATGGGGTTCTCAAGGCGAGAATACTGAAGTGGTTTGCCATTCCCTTCTCCAGTGGACCACTTTTTGTCAGAACTCTCCATCATGACCTATCCATCTTGGGTGGCCCTAAGTGGCATGGCTCATAGTTTCATTGAGTTAGACAAGGCTAAGTTATTGTTGTGTGTGTGTTAGTCACTCAATTGTGTCTGACTCTTTTCGACCCCATGAATTTTTGCCAGCAAGGCTCCTCTGTCCATGGGATTTTCCAGGCAAGAATACTGAAGTGAGTTGCCAAGCCCTCCTCCAGGGGATCTTCGTAACCCAGGGATCAAACTAATGTCTCCTAGGTCTCCTGCATTGGCAGGCAGTTTCTTTACCACTAACGCTGCCTGGGAAGCCCCAGAAGGAGCACCACATCACGAAACATCCCACTGTGCTCCTTGTGTTATTTCCATCTCTTGTGAGAGAGCTCATTTCAGAATTTAACCTCATTAAACAGTGTATATTTTGTTGCATGAGTTCAGAGTAGTATGGGAGAAAGGATGTAGGATCAGGGCATAAAGACGCTAGACTTCTCTCTGATGCTCATCAGCGGAGTGTTCCAAGTTTCTTCATATAAGGATAATAATGTTTATCCTATTTTGTTAGCATCAAATTATATTAATGAATATGGAAAAATGTAAGCATTAAATACTGTCCCATTCATGGTATTACTATTCTTTCAGGCTTTAGAGCACTTTTTTCAGTTAGGTGGCTTCCCTGCCACACTGAGAAACTGGTGAAATAGTCATCACTCAACCAGTTGACATGCTGAGTCGGTGCATGAGATATACTAAAGAATTTTCCTGACTGAATTTGTGGTTCATAAATGCCCTTAACATGAATCTTTCTGCTCATTGACCTCCATTAATCCATCCATGGGCAGTGCAATATCTGTTCCTTTTTAAACACGAAACTTGGTTTCTCATTTCTTCAAAAAATAGACTTGCAACACATCACGTGGTTGTTTTCTGATTTCCCAAAATTGCTTACATGACAAAGTAGTTTATGTATTTCTGATTGAATTGTAAGAGTAGAAAGTGTTCATTCAATTTCCTTGAGATACAGGGATTCAAAATATATTGACAGAATTCAAGAAGCCTTTTCAGATATTCTGGAGACAGTGCCCGAATAAAGCTAATTCAACGAACAAATTTCAACAGACACTTGACATTAAGAAAACACTCTTCCTCTTAGCTCTCATGGTTCTGCCTCCCCTAGCTGCAAATGCATTAGTAGACATTCAGGCCACTGCAACTTGATTTTACTTTATCATTTTACTAAATTATTGGTTTCTGGTTTCACTGGAATAATAGCCCTTGCCCTCTAACTGCTACCAAAAATAATACTAAATCATGCAGAAACTGTGAAGCCCTTAACACAGTTGCTTTCCTCATTGGGTAAACCAAATCATGAACAGGCTATATCTGAACCTCCTAGGTCCATCACAGTCTGTGCACATCCTAAGCCTTGGTTACCTGTCTATAGGCAAGAGAATCCTCTTCAAAACAGCACCTGCGTTGACATAGTGGTAAATCTGCAGGTTATTAGGACTTTTTGTGACACATCTCTATAAGTAGGCTCATGGTAAAAATGCTACTGACCTTTCTATGTATTTTTTTAAGAGCCATGAAAAATTATTCTCAGATTATGGCTTAAAACATAAACTTGTAATTTGGTCTAGGCCAGGTCTATGAACATAGAAGTTTTGTATCATCCATCTTGATCATGAAAAGTCCATTGAGATTGAGTAGCTATGAGATTTTAGAACAAAGGAAGCAAGGATGATGGTGGTAGAGCTGAGGGCTACACTGACCTTCCAGACAAAGATGAACCTCTTCAAATACCAAAAGTTATTTGAAATGGTCTGGAATGTATCAGTTTAGCTAATGCATACATGCTCAGTCGTGTCTGACTCTTTGCAGCTCCATGGACTATAGTCTGTCCATGAGATTTCTCAGCAAGAATATTAGAGTGGGTTGCCATTTCCTCTTCCAAGGGATCTTCCCAACACGGGGATCAAACCTGCTTCTCTTGCACCTCCTGCATTGGCAGGTGGTCTTTTCACCACTGCACCACCTGGGAAGCCCCAACTCAGCTAGTAGAAGTGTTAATCAGAGCTTTTGCATTCTCCCTTTTTATGAAAGATGAACTTCCTGAATTCCTAGACTAGAGGTTATATAGAAGAGAGTATCAGTCATACAATAAGCTTTAATTTTGGTGTTTTAGGAAACCATCGTTTGATCAAATACCTTCCTATAATTCGACTAACATGAGGAACACTGGTTTGATCTATTTGATTGTGTCTGACTCTATTGAGCAGGGAAAAGTCCAAGAGAAATGGAAGTTAAAGGGAGCTCACCTTTCTCACTGTGAAGTTCAGCCTCCAAGGGTATTCACTTCTTAAGACTGAGCATTCCTACCTAGGTTTTGTTTAGACAGAAGCATATTATGTAGATCCAGCTAGGAAATGCCCAGGAAAATATCTGGTCACCTGGAGTTTTTATAGCTCTTTAATTAAGTATAAATAAATTTCCACAATTTATAATTATGAGCTATTAAGCAAAACACTGTGTTAAACATAATATATGGATATATGGATCAATAAGAAAGTTACTGTATTTTAGAGTGAACTAGGTCAGACAGAAAAAAGCAAGTATCATATATTAACACATGTACTTGGAATCTAGAAAAACAGTGTAGATAATCATATTTGTAAAGCAGAAATAGACACAGAGGTAGAGAACAAATGTATGACTACCAAGAGCTGAGGGGGGGGCGCTGTGGGAGAAATTAGGAGACTGGGATTGACATATATACACTACTGATACTACGTATAAAATAGATAACTAATGGCAACCTACTGTGCAGCCCAGGGAACTTTTCTCAAGACTCTGAGATGACCTAAATGGGAAGGAAATCCAAAAAAGAGGAGATATATGTCTATGTAAGGCTGATTCATTTTGCTGTACAGCAGAAACTGACACAGCAGTGTAAAGGAACTATACTCAAAAAAAAAAAAGAAAAACTGCTGTATTTTACATGTGCCCCTGTATGTCTCTATCTATATTGTCTGGGCATAATAAGGAAATAGGGACCTTTACGGTGCTATTGGGAGTATTTGTGGTTAATTTGAGGTACAGTTAATGATTCATAGATTTACAGGAAACATTTTCACCTTGGAACCTGACAGAAGGAAATGCCTGACCTGCAGGAAGAATTTTAAAACATACCCCTTCCCCTTGCCGCATACACAGAATTTACATAGAATATTCAGCCCCTTCTCAGTTCTGTTATACTTTATAGGGTCAAATGACACTTATATTTTCATAATCATAATGAAGGCTTCTGAGCTTTCTACAATTGGATTCTGAAAGTTAGAAGCCAAGTTACATTTTTATTATAATGAGTATGAGATAATTCCCACACCATCCCAAGTATGACGTAGGGTTACATTTCTCTCCTTATAGTTCTGGTGTTGCCATCCAAGGAGAACGTTTCAATGATTTCTTCATCTTTACATTCAAAACCATGCCCAGTTTTAATTTTCTTGGTACTTTTGAACCATGCTTCCTTTGCATCACTTATTTGGTCTCCTTCCATTCCTTCCTTCCTTCCATCTTACTCATATTCTGTCTGCCTTAATTTTTTTTAACTGGTTAGGAATAGATCCATATTCTCTTCCATCACATCTTGGAACTTCCAGAGTCTTACCCACTTGACCTGTCCCCTAGAAAAGCTCTTTACGCCACTGATTCCTGTTCTGTTTTTAAACTAGGGACCAGATAGTTTTGCTTTCCTCTGGATTGTTTGTTCCCTTTCAAGTTTCTTGAATTCTCTATCTTGGTTTAAAACTCAGGTTCTTCCAGGGTCTCATTCATTCTCTTCTTTGCTATGGCATCTCTACAGAGCTCTCCGTCCTCTGCTGTCAGCGGGCCGGATGCTTTCTCTTGAGGCTGCATCACACATTTGATGACTTCCTCTCTTCTCCTGAGTCAGAACCACTCTTCTCTAAGTACCATATTCAGTGGTGCAGGGGTAACTATTCAACCATAGGCTCTCATTACAAATAAACAAGACCTTGATTTCTTAGTGCTTCCTGATGTCCTTGTTGTGGACATTTACTTCTCCAGCAAATCTTCCTGACCCAGGAATCAAACCCAGGGTCTCCTGCATTACAGGTGGATTCTTTACCAACTGAGCTGTCAGGGAAGTCCATGTTGTGAATATACTGGGCAAAGTCACGTTCCCAAAGCAACATCACTGATAGAGAAGTTGAAAAGAGATGTATCTGATCTACACTCCCCAGCCTGCACCAGCGGCTTAAGCACAGTATTGATGAGACCATTTTGACAGACATGTTTCTAAAATATATTCATATGTTTTTGAGTTAACAAAGCAACTGTGATATCATTTAATTTGATTCTATGGCTCTCAGCCATCATTATTAATACCAAGCTCTAAGGCAAAAAGTGCTGTCTCTAAAGATGATGTCAGTGAGAGGACGTGTGAGAGTCTCACTTGTGTCTGACTCTGCGGCCCCATCGGCTGTAGCCTGCCAGGCTCTTCTGTCCATGGAATTCTCAAGGCAAGAGTACTGAAGTGGGTAGCTGTTTTCCCTTTTCCAGGGTATCTTCCCAAGCCAGAGATCGAACCTGAGGTCTCCTGCAGGTCGATTCTTTACCATCTGAGCCACCAGGGAAGCCCAAAGAGAATATATTTGCCTCTAAACTAAACGGCTTAATAGCCGAACATGGAAATTAGATAAAATAAGCAATGCAGAATGCAATGGTATTTTGTTTACCTTTAGAGGACTTTTTGTCTTTGTTAGTTGACTTTTTCAAACACAATACTCAAATCTAATTTTCATGATTTGTATAGTTGTTTAGCTGTCTCTCGCCTGGTTCTTGATATGACCTCCTTGTTTGTTTGTTGTTTATTTATGACCTTTTATTTGTGCTTTGATTTCAAATCACTGTAAATCCACTTTAAGTTACCAGAGAATAAGTATGAATAAGTAGAGAAACAGGGTGTCTTCATAAAGAGTGCAGATTTTCTAATGATTGGTGTTAATTTGGCTTCCCTTTCATTGTGTATTTTCTTTAAAGAGAATGCTATTCATGCGTCTTCTGACAGAAAAGAAAATGGGTTTTTCTGTTTGAAAGGTTCACTTTAAAGGTATTTGTGATGCACGATGGCTTTAAAATCGGGTTGCTTTTCACGATGAATTGCCTGCAGCTGCTCTTCAGGAGTTTGTGTTTTTTTTCCTGAGCACATCCATCCTGTTTGGATAAAAAACCCCACATATTTACATCACTGATGGACCAATAAGTAGAATGCTGCATTTTTAGGGGAAGGTTCTTGGGAACTATTTACAGTCAGGAGCAGAAAAGCAGGGGGTTGAAAACACGGTGCTGCTTCTTACCTCGCTCTGATTATTTTGAGTTTTAGCCATTCCTGAATATCCTCCCATTTGCGAGTGCAGGGGCTGGTGACAAATCACTTGATGATCAGGAAATACCATGAAATGAATGTGGTTCTGGTGCGGTTGTCTTGAGGTATTTGCGCGTTTCTCTTTCTCCTTCACTTCTTATTGAAGGTGGATCTAAACCAAGGTAAATTCAGCTTCCTGGATAGAGGACATTTCTTTATGTCCAAGGAAATTAAAGTTATTCAGGCATATACCTGCCACATAACTAAAAACAAATACCTAGGGTACCATCTTCTTTTCAGACCTGCAGTTTCTAGTGCCGGCAGGATGGTTGATCAGTGGGTAATTTTCTCAGAATTACTATTTTATCAAAGTTAGTGTAGAAGAATGCTTCAAATGTATTAAGATCCATGTCCAAACACAGCAGGTGTGATTATAAAATTTCTAGATATAAAGCATAATAAATGTTATTTGTACATTATAATGACATTGTTGACATTCACTGGACTATGTGAAATTCATCTGTTTCATCCTAAAGAGTATAAGTGTATACTTTAGTATATTTTAGAATTGCTTAAAAATGTAATTGTATCTAATGCAAATATAATAAACTGTGACATGTCTAAAATTGTCATTACCTTATAATTTTTATCTGGGTATTTAGAAAGGATTATACCTAATTGAATAGTACTTCCCTATAGCTCAAATGGAGAAGGAAATGGCAACCCACTCCAGTATTCTTGCCTAGAGAATCCTGTGGACAGAGGAGCCTGATGAGCTGCCGTCCGCAGTGTCCCACAGAGTCAGACACGACTCAAGCGCCTTAGCATGCGTGTATGCATTGGAGAAGGAAATGGCAACCCACTCCAGTATTCTTGCCTGGAGAATCCCAGGGAGAGAGGAGCCTGGTGGGCTGCTGTCTATGGGGTTGCACAGAGTCGGACACAACTGAAGCGACTTAGCAACAGCAGCAGCAGTAGCTCAAATGGTAAAGAATCTGCCTGCAATGCAGGAGACCAGGGTTCGATCCCTGGGTTGGGAAGTTACTCTGAAGAAGGGAATGGCAATCCACTCCAGTATTCTTGCTTGGAGAATTCCATGGACAGAGAAGCCTGCTGGGCTACAGTTCACGGCGTCGCAAAGAGACACGACTGAGCAACAAACACACACATACCTAACTGAAGATGAATTTTCATGTAAATATATTGTCTCAATAAAGTGTCATTCAAAGGAACTGTGAAACTCCAGTGTTAAATTGGGAACTAAAGTATATAAGTAAGTAAGCGCATTTTGAAAAAGTAGGTATCATCATTAATGTAAATAAGTCAAAAGTAAATAAATAAGCTTCATTTTGAAAAAGTGGCTAGCATTATAATCAATGACAATCTAAAGAAAGGAAAGAAAAAACAAAGATTTGATAATTCATATTTTACATAGGAAGGTAGAATTGGGGGTAGTTTTTGTTATTTTTGTTTGTTTGTTTTCCTAAATTTAATAGTACTGGCATTGAAGCCTAGAGTTACTGTTCTAAGTATGTTATAACTAAGCCAGTCATTTTACTAAAAATAGTGATAGGTTAATATTAGAAAATATGATATCATAAAAGATTTACTACTATAGAAAAGGATTTCAGGAATATATCTAGCGCTCCAGAAAGGCTTAAAATCTATATCTAGTTGAAGTCCTGATATTCAAAGTAAATATAGTATATTTTCTGAGATGTTGCATGAAGTGGTACATGAAATGAGTGTCACAATCTTAGTGATAACAGTGTCCATAAGTGCAATTGAAATTGACTTTGCTGCCTTCTCCAACTGTGTAGCCAACATTAATGTGGTCTGATGGTGCACAGGTTATATACTCATGGACTCTCTTTGCTTTGTTGCAGCTCTCTGCATTAGAGAGGCAGATCTTTGACTTCCTTGGCTTCCAGTGGGCACCCATTCTTGGCAATTTTCTGCATATAATTGTCGTCATATTGGGTTTGTTTGGAACCATTCAGTACAGACCTCGATATATTGTGGTGGTAAGTCTTATTTTTAACTTGTGTTTTCATATAAACACTGCAAAACTGTTAGGAGAAGAAGAAAATTATTTCAGTTGTTCTTTCTGTATAATATGGCTTGGCTGTACTGGCCTTCGTTACTGACTTTTGTGGTGAGATGATTATCTGTAGGGAAGAAGGCTCAGTGAATGTTTACAACGAAACCAAACAACGTGACTATGAATGTGAGATGCATAGTGTAACTGAGATCAAGATTCACAAGGAAATTTAAGATGAGTTTCAGTAGAGGATGACCTGTGGTCTTGATGTTAGATGATATGTAAATGTGCATTAACTATCATTTCAATCACGTGTGTCACTAACACTAAAAAGCAACTTGCCTAGCCATAACTATTTACTAACTGATAAAAAGCTATTTAGTTTTAACTGATGTAATGAATGCATGTGCATTTATTTCATGAAGTGAAGTCAAAGTCGTTCAGTCATGTCTGACTCTTTGCAACCCCATGGACTACAGAGTCCATCGAATTCTCCAGGCCAGAATACTGGAGTGGTAGCCATTCCCGTTTCCAGGGAGTCTTCCCAACCCAAGGATCGAACCCAGGTTTTCTGCATTGCAGGCAGATTCTTTACCATCTGAGCCACCTTTATATCATACTTGTCCCCTAATTTACAGTGTACTCTATATTGCTAAACATTTCTCAACTTTGTGATGATAAATTTGAAACAAACCCATGCTCCAGACTATCACATACATGGTCAGCACACCCTCCTTTGTAGGAAAATTTAATAAGGAATTTAATCTGTGCTCCACATTTGACTGGAAGTTATTTTCAGTAATTAGTTCTCTTTTCAAGAGGGGAATATTTTAGGCTACATGTATGTATAAGAAGGTTGTAAGACAATGAGGTACCATTTCACAGCAGTCAGAATGGCAGCAATCCAAAAGTCTACAAGCAATAAATGCTGGAGAGGGTGTGGAGAAAAGGGAACCCTCTTACACTGTTGGTGGGAATGCAAACTAGTACGGCCACTATGGAGAACAGTGTGGAGATTCCTTTAAAAATTGCAAATATAACTGCCTTATGACCCAGCAATCCCACTGCTGGGCATACACACCAAGGAAACCAGAATTGAAAGAGACATGTGTACCCCAATGTTCATCACAGCACTGTTTATAATAGCCAGGACATGGAAGCAACCTAGATGTCCATCAGCAGATGAATGGATAAGAAAGCTGTGCTACATATACACAATGGAGTATTACTCAGCCATTAAAAAGAATACATTTGAA
>SJYQ01011006.1:163390-220782 GCA_006410935.1 Redunca redunca | reverse complement strand
AGTTTTCAAAAAGCCTACATTGAGGATGTATGTTAGCTATTTTAAGTTTTCACAAGAATATTTTGTGGGTCAGAAAAGTGCATTTCAATGCATTTGATGCATTTTTAAGAAAACATCTACTACCCGCTCACACTGGAAGACTCTTTAACAGAAAATATCAGCAGATCAACAGTATCTGCAAATACCAAAAGCCTCAATGTATATTTTAACTGATGTTAACTTATTGGCATATTTTCCAACTCCTCTATAGTTCTAGTGATTTTGGAGCCTTAACTCATTATTATAAATGTATTACTCTTTAAAAATAATAAATGATAAAGACAAAACATGTAAATTGAATTTTAGAAAAAAATTTAAAAGCTTCTGATAAGGTTTCTAGTAAGGATATGGCTGTTTTATAGTGTTTAAAATTCATGAGCCTATTATTTGGCAGAGCATAGAAGAAACTAATATTAACAAATCATTTTAATACTTAGTTTAATATTAACAATAAGTTATTTCACCATTTATCATGATTTAACAGTAAAGAGCAATAATTGAATTAGTATGTCTATTTAAGAATTCATAGATTTTTCTAGTAAAATAAAATGAGTGAGCAACCCATTGTACTTGGTGTATTCATTTTGCTGCTGTGGCAAATTCCTTCCTCATTCAAGCTGTCCTATATGTCAGTTTTCCAGACCTTAGTGTCTTTGTCTGCTTGAGAAAGTGACTGGATGCAGAAAGAGAAAAGCAAATATCATATATCAATGCATGTATACGAAATCTAGAAGAATGGTACAGATGAACCTGTATACAGGCAGGAATAAAGATGCAGATGAAGAGAACAGACTTGTGAACACAGCGGGGAAGAAGAGGGTGGGAGAGTTGAGAGAGGAGCACTGACATGCCCGCACCACCACGTGTGAACCGCCGATGTGAAGCTGCTGTGTGACGCAGGGAGCTCAGCTCAGTGCTCCGTGATGACCTAGAAGGGCAGGGTGGGTGGCGAGTGGGAGGGAGGCTAAGGAGGGAGGGGATAGATGTATACTTACAGCTGATTCGCGTTGTTGTACAGCAGAAACCAACACAACATTGTAAAGCAATTATCCTCCAATTAAAAATTAAAAATTTTAAAAAGAAAAAGAAAGTGACTGGATGAATTGAACCCTAAGACCATCTCCTTTGATGAATCTTGATCTGAGGTTACCTTAATTCAGTCTAATACTCTTGAGAAAGGCATTTCCTAATACATAATACATTCATAAAACGAAGTAATCAATAAGGCTGGCATGTTTAGAGAGTTTGGGGATGTAATTGGAAGGTATTTTCGCATTATAGAAATATGGTGCTTATTTGCTCATCCTTAATCCTAGTTATTTGGAGATGGCAATGGCACCCCACTCCAGTACTCTTGGCTGGAAAATCCCATGGACGGAGGAGCCTGGTGGGCTGCAGTCCGTGGGGTCGTGAAGAGTCGGACACGACTGAGCGACCTCACTTTCACTTTTCACTTTCATGCATTGGAGAAGGAAATAGCAACCCACTCCAGTGTTCTTGCCTGGAGAATCCCAGGGACGGGGGAGCCTGGTGGGCTGCCGTCTAAGGTGTCGCACAGTCCAACACAACTGAAGCGACTTAGCAGCAGCAGCAGCAATCCTAGTTATTAATTTCTATGCTTTTAAAAAATATTTTACATGCTCATGTTATAGCCTATCGTTATATTAGGGGCATACATTCCATTCAATAAAATAGTCCAACAGTTGAAAGTTGGTTAATTTTACTCCACATATCCATTTTTCCACATGATTCTCATTCAGTGATATGAAAGTGAAGCGTTTTGACTAATATTCCTAAGACCGTGATGATTTAATATTATAACTAAAAGCTAGCTAGCTGGTTAGATGGGCTTCCTTGGTCACTGAGGTGGTAAAGAATCTGCCTGCAATGAGGGAGACCCAGGCTTGATCCCTGGATTGGGAAGATCCCCTGGAGGAGGGAATGGCAACCCGCTCCAGTATTCTTGCCTAGAGAATCTCATGAACAGATCCTGGTGGGCTACAGTCTATGGGGTCATAAAAAGTTGAACACGACTGACTAGCTGACTAGATATCCCACAGAAAATCTGCATAATTGTATCCCTTGGAAAAGTTAGTACTCAGAAAACAAAGATCAAATCAGCACTTGGATTTCACTTGCATCTGCAAGCCAGCAAAGCACTTTCAAAATAAATCTAGTTTTATTGACATCTACTGAAAGCAGCAGAAACTATTGGATTTTTAATTTCTAGAAATCTTAGGGGACCCCATAAGGAGCACTCTTCTGAGCATGCCCTGTTTCATCCCAGAAGACAGATTTATTGACATTTTTATTATCGACTTATTGAATATACATTCCTTTCATCTCCACATTTTTCTTCTTTTTCTCTCCCCTCCCCACCCTTTCTTTCTAGTATACAGTATGGACTGCCCTCTGGGTCACCTGGAATGTGTTTATTATCTGCTTCTATTTGGAAGTAGGTGGGCTCTCTAAGGTAAGTTCATGATGGTTTTAAAGTACGCTTTTAAAGAGTACACTAATAAATAATCTAAGTAACATTACAAATGGAATACTAATATATATACATCTTTACAGTGTACATATATTACAAATGAAATACTAAGTATATATAACAATCTAAATAACATTAAAAATGGAATACTAATATATATGTACATATACAGTAACTTAAGCAGCGTTACAAATGGAATACTAAGTATGTATAGTAATCAGAGCAACATTACACATGGCATACTAATAAATATGCACATATACAGTAACCTAAGCAGCATTCACTTTCACTTTTCACTTTCATGCATTGGAGAAGGAAATGGCAACCCACTCCAGTGTTCTTGCCTGGAGAATCCCAGGGACGGGGAAGCCTGGTGGGCTGCCGTCTATGGGGTCGCACAGAGTCTGACAGGACTGAAGTGACTTAGCAGCAGCAGCAAGCAGCATTACAAATGGAATACTAAGTATTATATAATAATCAAAACAATGTTACAAATGGAATACTATTCAAAAAAGAGTTTGGATATCATTTAGAAAAGAATGACCTTCAGTTCAGTTCAGTCGCTCAGTAGTGTCCGACTCTTTGCGACCCCATGATAATAACAATGAAACTCCAAAACAATAGCTTTATAATTTAGTTTGCTAAGCTGCAGTGGGACTCAGCTTCCAGTTTATACTCATGTCCAGTTTTAAAAAGCCTTTCATCCCAGTGACCACAAGCCCCAAATATTAAGTGAAAAAATGGCTTTAAACATTCTTGTGTTTAAAGTCGGGAAAGGGATTGACCAAAATGTAACAGATATGAATAGCATGTTGCCATCTTTGCTTGAATATCAATTCTGAGAAAAAAGTTTGACAGAAAAGGAAATACTTATTATATTTAGAGGGAGCATATGTTTACTAACAACTATATACATCAGTGTATTGACTCCTCTGTGAATCCTGATCAGAGTTGTCTTTATGCAACATGATACAAATGTTATTTCTGTCTGTCTAGAACTCATGTCAGCAAAGCACACAATTTTCATTATGACTCTTGCAGAACCATCTTTTGATTACCACCCAAATGGAAGAGCACCTTAGGTTAAACTTCTCGTTATGTTTCTTAAGTATTTTTCTCGTAAACCAGCGCAGTTGTCATTTGAAATCATAGAGAAGAAACTTAACAGTATGATTACAAAAAGAATAAGAAAGTTTTAACCTATTTTTCTAGGTTTCTTGTTTTCAACTATCTTTATTCTATTGTTGCATAATAATGTCAGATTTTCTTTAAGTAGCATTTGTCGTTTAGATCTTAGAAACATTTGCCTTGACCAGCACAGAGACTTTTAGAGTTGTTAGGCTCCATTGAAGTCCATAGGGTAATAAAGAATTTTTAATGTAGCTAAGAGCAAGAATCCCTGAAAGGTTTTCTCTAGAACCTTCAGAATTGATTGTTCCACACTGTAATAGTTTTATAATTAGAACTTGTCATCATTTTCTTGTATTTCAATGTATTCAGGAACCAGAAATGACATTCCTAAATGAGTTGCATAGAAATGCACCAACATCTACCTTTAGTATTTGTGCTATTAATTGCATTTCACCACTAACTTCTAAGACAGAAAAAGGGACTTAAATCAGTGCTCAATTATCATCTGTAACATGCAGATTATAAAGTAATTTGAAAATGCAAATATTGTGAATAAAATAATTGTGAATAATAAGTTAAGCATAGCATTTTTCAACCTATAACATTTTCTATTTCTTGATTTGAATGGTCAGTTTAAATCATGTTTTTATTTCACTAGACGGAAATCATCTATTATTTTCTTCTCTGTTAACTAGTTTGGAATAAATTAGACCAGAGGAAATTTGTTCTATGGAATTAGCATCATACTACTACTACTACTACTACTAAGTCACTTTAGTCCTGTCCGACTCTATGTGACCCCATAGATGGCAGCCCACCAGGCTCCCTTGTCCCTGGGATTCTCCAGGCAAGAACACTGGAGTGGGTTACCATTTCCTTCTCCAATGCAAATTAGCATCATAGTGTGTTGAAAAAGACTAAATCTCAAATCATAAGCCTTTCATTCAAATCTTGTCTGTAGCACTTATAAACCATGGGCCCTTAGGCAAATCCCTGAATCCCAAAAGTCTCTGTGAAATATAAAAACAGGACCAGCATCACCAATAATGATAGTGATCAGTGTTTGTTTGGTGATTAGCATTGTTGCCAAATAAAAACTCAGGTAAGCTTCAAATGTGATGTGATTTTAAGAAAAAATTTTAAATTAAAATAATAGTATCAGCGATTTTTCCCACAAAAGTTGATTTCGCTCTACTGCCCAAGATGACCTTTGTGAACTATTTCTTGTAACTGGCTTTCTAACATAGATGTGAATGATGTGAATGTGAATTTCACATGAATTTCAATGTGAATCCTTGAAAAAAATCAAGGATTTTTTTGCCCCTCATTTCTTTGGGTTCAGAGTTAAAAATGTGGGTATAAGGTCCCAGTTACTCATTTTATGACCCATGCAAATGCCATTAAGCAGTCCACCAAGTATTCTAGATCATGAAAAAGACAGAGGATTCCAAAAGGCCTAAAGGTTTTCTGTTGATCTCTTTCTGCTTCCTGTTTCCAAGCCTGGTAATTGCTCCCTGGCTAGCCTCAGGTGAATCTCAATTCCAGTCTGTCGGGAATCTAGTCTGAAAACTAGAGCAGCATTAAGGACCCTTGATAAACCCAGGCACCTCTGCCATTTTTGCAGGCTGTACCCATTTCATGAAATAACCCTTGTTCCCATGTGCATCTGCATATACTGACTCTCCAGAATCCTCCCTCTCCTTCTAGTTCATGAAGTCATTTCTTGGAATTATATGCTTGGATAGATTAATAAAAGCCTCACTCTACTTTGATTTTTGCCTAAAATGTCCATTGTAAAGTGTTGAATCTTTCTCCAAACACCAGATTCAGCTTAATTTCCACAACACCATTATGGATTTGGGTGTTATTCCAATGACAGGCACTACTGAACCATTCTTGTAAACTAATAGTGTACTCGCTGACCATGAGTTATCATACCTCTGGCCTCTTATGGGGACTCTTGATCACAGCCTTTAGATTTCCTTTTGCTTGGCATCATGCTTTTGTCCCTGTGGTCCTGAGGGTCTCCCCGGACATTCTCCCTGGATTCTATAACTTGAAGGAAATGAATGTGCTGTTTTAGGAAATGTGTGCCTGTATGGTGAGATTGGGGATGACTGTGGGTAGGTGACCAAAAGTGCCTGTACTTTCATAATCTACTGGAATCTCAGTTTCCTTTTCTGCAAAATGAGGAAAATCCACAGCATTAATTTTATTGTTGTTGTTGTTTAATCACTAGGTCGTGTCTGACTCTTTGCGACCCCAGGGGCTACAGCATGCCAGGTTGTTGAAATTGTTTGTAATTCATACAAAGAACTTAGAAAGGATCTTGGAATATTGTGAGGTTTCAGTAAAAAGTGGTTCTTATAATTGCCATCAACATCATCATCTTTCTTATTAGTGAGAATTTAACAGACATCTCGATCCTCATTCTGCAAACCTGTAGGACATATATTTATTACTATGCAAGAGCTGTTAAAAGGGAATACGTAGGATTGAGTGACTTGTTTAAAAAGTATGTAACAGTCCCTTGTGCTAGGACCTCAGATCTACATATTAACTTCGCAGCTGTAATATGATTAATTAAACCCTTTCCTTCAACCTGTAAATAGCATTTTTGAAATATTTCTATAGCTAGATTCTGCTGCTGTCTCTCCTGCTCCCTCTGGGAGGAACTTTATGCGTCTTTGGAGTCTCCAAGGCAGTTTTTCATGCTGTACTTTAAGATCACCAAGGGTACAATTAATAAGTTTTTGCTGCTTCTTTGGAAGTCACAAGACTTGAAATCATTTTTTTCTTCCTAGGCATCCATTCAGAATGCAAATATGAAAACCCAACTCATTTGTTACATTTAAAGATACTGAAAGATAAGTTACAGTTGTTGTATTTGTTTTTAATCCCTCCAAAATTAAACTGATGCCTTAAGGCATCTTTTCGATTACTCCAAATTGTAGAAACTTTAGGTTAGTATTTCTTCTAACTGTCATTTCCTGAAAAATGTATGTAACTTACTCATTACTGATCCCAGAGAATTTTCAGTGTATTACATTTTCCTAGAATTCTGACTGTGTGCTACTGTGCACGAGCATAATCTAGATGTAAAAAATGAATATGAAGAAATTCTCTGAAGACTTTTATTAACTATGAGCTTTGACCAAGAGTCTCCTAAAACTTATGAAGAAGCCTGAAAGGGAAACAGATGAACCCTCCCTGATTCCTCCTCTGTACCTGTGTTCACGTTCAGTTCAGTTCAGTCACTCAGTCGTGTCCGACTCTTTGAGACCCCATGAATCACAGCACGCCAGGCCTCCCTGTCCATCACCATCTCCTGGAGTTCACTCAGACCCATGTCCATCGCGTCCGTGATGCCATCCAGCCATCTCATCCTGCCTTCGCATAAAAGAAAAACTACCTACATTTGTTTCTCTATATCCTGTCTTAACAGCTGCATGTTTTCTATAGTACCTGATTTGTGGATATTTTGATTCTTAAAGAAATTTAAGCCATTTCTCCAAATGGCAATAATAGCACTTTCTTGTCCTCTTTTGACTTAAATCGTCACCATTCACTCACAAGGGTTCTCTTCTCTCGTGAGATTCTTCAGTCGAATATTTCACCGGAGCAGTCTGGCAGGGTCAATGACATCATCCTTCTTTTTCAAGGTTCATTCTTATTACCCAGCCTGAATTGTTCCTCTATACTTACTGAGAAAAATCTCTCTCTTCATCAAGATTCACTTTCCTTCAAGGATGAATTCTTCCACTAACTTTGGTTTGGTCAGGCACATTCAAGTAGGAAACTTTTAGACAGTTCAGAGTTCCATGTACGAATTATTGCATAGGAAACAGAACTGTCTCTCCCCTTCAGCTGCATACAGCCCCTCCATTAATAAGCATTCTAAATATTTTTATGTCTCTAAAGAATTCTTTTTCTGTGGGCAGTTTCAAACAAAATCAGTGATATGTAGTATATATGCGTGCGTGCTCAGTCACTCAGTCATGATTGACTCTTTGCCACCCCACGGACTGTACCCTGACGGAATCCTCTGTCCATGGAATTTCCCAGACAAGAATACTGGAATGGGTTGCCATGTCCTCCTGCAGGGGATCTTCCCAACCCAGGGATCAAACTTTCATCTCCTGTGTTGGCAGATAGACTCTTTATCACTGAGACAACTGGGAAGCCCCTAAAGACGTAGTATATATCTTTCTTTAAATAAATATGACTTACTGAGTCTAGTAATGAGTATTAAACTTGCATTTATTCTTTCCTTTGAATTTCTTCCTCCTTGAACATTTTTCAAAAAGAATCTTGAAATGTGATGTTTATGGAGGACTGAAGCTAGGATACAAAATATCTTTATTTGAGAATAATATTATATCAGCAAATGATATAGGAATAGCATCCAAGAAACATGGCAAAATTATACCTACATTTGAAACTATAAGAATGATATTTTACGGTTTCATGAGATGAATAGCATATCTATACCAATAAGAATCTTTGAAAAATGCATGAACTTTCAGTTTACTAGAATAACAAACTATTTCAGGTTCTGAACTAATATATTGGTATATACTTATCATGATGTCCTGAAAGAATATTTTTGTTTATAATATTAATGCAGAAAGGGGCAGTTGAGGTGGTGGTGAACATCTATCCAGTTATTAAAAATGTATAAAGAAAGAACCATCACAATCTGCTTCTGGGTATTAAATCAAAATGAAGCCCCCAAACTTGCAAATGTTTATTTTTTGTTTCCTATACCATCCTTTCCCTAAGTGAGGCAATTATTTTATATATTTTTTTAAAAGTAGCAAGGCAGTGTAAATATAGTTATGCATTAAAATCCAACGGACTTAAACTATACTTTTTCCCTTGGTCTGGGTCTAAATAAACATAACTTCTGAAAATAACATCTTTGGCATTCTTTGTGTGGTAACATAATTGTTTCCCCTGTAGCTTCTTTTCCACAGTAAAGAAAATTATAAGCACGTCTAAACTCAGTATTATATTTTCATAGATTTCATCAACTACATACATTTTGAAACCCTTTGCTCAAAAAATCCAATTTGCCGCTATGTTATAGTCCAATGACGCATAGAAACCACAGTAACTAAGTAACTGCTGCAGCCTGGGCAGTGTTTGGAGTTTTTAATCACAAGTTTGTGTGATAACCTTGTACCCTTCTGTAGAAGTTCAAATATTTTTGTCAAAAGAACAGATGGATATATTATTTGATCGAGAGCGGCTCTGTTTATCGCTGCAGAGTAAGAGTTACTGAACAAAGCCTGTGCAAATATAATTGAATAACTGGGCTATTATCTCAGCTCAGTGGATTATAGTCATGAAATGGCTGTGCTTCTTTGAATAAACCATCTCCCAACTGTTCTGTCTCTTACCCTATTCCCATTGCTTATTACGTTGGGTAACAGAATCTGTATTACAAGTATGGTCATGGAAAATTAGTCTCCTGTCTGGTTCAAACCTGTTCTCCGCTCAGTAAAGCTGACATGCCTAAGGCCTTGGTCACCTCCCTCTCTTCCCTTCCCTTGACTCCACTCCTCAGGGAGAAAAGAGAGGACGTAGTCAGCTTCTACAGCCAACCTTGAGCTGATGGTGAAGTTTGCAGAGATCCTGACCTCATGCCAGCCTTAGTCTATTCCAGTCACTGGTAATGGCCCCTGCTGATGTCAGTCTCCACACTGGCTATTCTTCCCTGCGTGCATGCTAAGTCGCTTCAGTTGCGTCCGACTCTATGCGATCCTTTGGACTGTAGTCCACAAGTTTCCTCTGTCCATGGGATTCTCCAGGCAAGAATATTGGAGTGGGTTGCCATTTCCTCCTCCAGAGGAGCTTCCCAACCCAGGGATCAAACTCGGGTCTCCTGCATTGCAAGCAGATTCTTTACTCTCTGAGTCACCAGGGAAGCCCCACGTCAATTATATCAGGTACCACACTCACAGGCTCTGAGAATTAGGACATAAACTTCTTTGAGGGCCCCTATTCTGCTATCAGAGAGGTGCCAGCCATCTTAGACCATGAGGTAACCTTAGGGATATCAGCCATGCATGAGAATAATTGAGTACAAAGAAAAAAGGAGCCTGGGACCCTAACTCCATGGAGATTTTTATATTAGCTCTGAATTTCCCACACAGACTTCTTTCAGATTATAAAATGTGTTTAAGCCACTTTGGGAGGACTTGAAATATGCAGGTAAAAATAAATACCCAAAAATCATGTATAATTATACAGACAGTTTTACTAAGCATTTATTTGGTCCAAAGCACTGTGCCAGGCACTAGGGCTTCATCCTATTTCTACCTCACAAAGTGTTCTTACCATAGGAAATTAAATGAGTAATAGCAAGAAAATGTAACCAGTATTAGGATAATGAATTGAAAAGGACTCTGATACCATAGAACAAGGAACACAGTATCACCAGGATCAGGTAAGTTTTCCTAAGGAAGATGGCATGAGGATTGTACACCCTCAGGAAAGAACAAGTACCATGCTGACCTTCATAGACACAAATGCTGTTATTGACCTACCATTGGAGAGAAAACTGCTTTGAGCTGCTATTTGTTTTCAACTTCCTATAATGAGTTTTTGTCACTCCGCCCACTTCCATCCTGTACTCTTTTCCCAGACTGTCCTCTGGCCAGCATATATTGGAGAGAGAACTCCATAGGGTTACATGAATCAGAGCCAAGGTCACTACCCTTAGAAGGTGGTCATGTAAGGACCACAAGGGAGCTTTCAGGTTATACCTGACTACCAGTGGCCTGAAAATGATCTGTTTAGGCACAGCTGGGAGAAAATATCAGAATGCTGGATATACTTTTGAGATGGGCTGGAGTTAATTTTCCTGAGCATCAACAAACAAAATGAATGAATGATTTACAGACTGTAGCATACGTACTGCGTGTTTAGCTTCTTAGTTGTATTGGATTCTTTTTGGCCCTTTAGACTGTAGCCCACCAGGCTCCTCAGCCCATGGGATTCTCCAGACAAGAATACTGGAGTGGGTTGCCATTTCCTACTCCAGGGAATCTTCCTGACCCAGGGATCAAACAAGAGTCTCCTGTGTCTCCTGCATTGCTGATAGATTCTTTACCCACTGAGCCATCAGGGAAGCCCTAAATAGACAAATATGATCCTCAGATATGAGGCTATTTCCTTGCACAACTGCACTGTTTAACTTAGAGCCAGTCAGTGATTCAAAAAGTATTTCAAAGAAGGACAAACATGCTTCCAGCAAAATCCTCTGTGTGCTGCCAAAAGAAAAATGGCATTGAGTTAAAGAGTCCTTTCAGAACAAGCACTCTATCCCCACACTCATTTTAGCAACCAAAATTCAATTTGGTCAACATGTCTGGAGAGTTGATTTGACCCTTTTTCTAGAACAAAAATGCAGTGGTTTGATGGCATCATTTCTGCATGGACCATCTGTGCTTTAGCTTGTACATATAGTTCGTCATTTTGCAATTGTCCTTAATTGTGGAATTAATAGAGAAAACACTTCCTCCATGTATTTGAATTATCAGGGGCATTAAGGCTATTTTAAGTATTAGTGTGCGACAAGCCTCTGTCCTGCTTTGAGGCAGCAGAGAACAGCAGCAGCACTGATTGTGCAGTAAGCTGCCCTCACCCTTAAGTGAGATCCTGAGACAGAGGATAGTTGTTATTTTCTACATGCAATTAATTGTATATGCCCAGAACATGGTGTGCATTTCACTTTAGTATAAAAGGCATACAGGCTACTGGTCCCTGAAATCAATGGCAGTCAGAAGAGCCTAGACATTGGGTGATCTGATGAATAATTTAAGACTGATTTGTTAACTGTGCAGAAGTGAAGTTAGCCGTGCAGGGAGACACATTGTCAATTGCCAGCAATTTACTATGTTTTTGAAAACCACAGGCAGCAATTTACAGAAAAGATTAGGCCAGTTACTGTACACGTGTGACATTTTCTTGATTTAAGATGTCAATCTGGAAAGCTGTTCACTGACAACTGGAATTTTGGAATGAGGTTATAAAGTTTATGAAGAACTGCTTTTACCTGAGAGCGTCTGCATTTCTGTCCTGGGGGACCCCTGAATGCACACCTCCTGCTGGGCTTAAACATGCATATGCAAATGAGCGCTGTCAGAAAGGGCGATGCACCTGCCCTGGGACCATTAAGCATCTTTGCTTCACTCAGTGCTCTAATGCACTTGTCCCTGAGAGAGCGTGGTGATGGGCTTTGTTTCTCAGAGGAGGAAGTCATTGGCCGTATATTTCTTTAGTCCTATGCCACATCGGGAGTATGATCACTTTCATCCTGCATCGGAAGTTTACTTTGCTCTTCTTCATAAGAAGCTGATTAAAGGGAAATCCCATTTTTATTAGTGTAATTTCTTTCCACTTCTTTTCCCTTTTGGGATTGAGTCACTAATGATGATTTCTTCATATCTGAATTTGTAAAAAAGTAAAATGAAGGAAGCCTTAGCACTTGGTGGGATTTGATACCATAAAGTATCCTGGGGGTGACTTCTATAGGAAGAATATGCATCAAGTATAGCATCTCATAATTGAAATATGACAAAGTATAGCCTAGGATTGATCATTTTTGGAGAAGGAAATGGCAACCCACTCCAGCGTTCTTGCCTGGAGAATCCCAGGGACAGCTGAGCCTGGTGGGCTGCCCTCTATGGGGCTGCACAGAGTCGGACACGACTGAAGTGACTTAGTACCCCAAAAATGGACTTTTGTTATGCCTTTCAATTTATTCCCAGTATTTATGTTATCAACTTCTCCAAGAATTCCTAGCAGGCTTAAATGTTGCAAATCAGAGCTATAATCATAATTCTTTTGAAATCATAGACACCAATAGTAACTATATATTTTAAATGAGTTTAGTTTATCAGACAAGAGACAAGTTGAGTCTTTATGTGTGTCATTGTTAGTAATGAAATCAATCTGAAAACTAAGACAAATACCTTCTTTCCTCTGCCTTAAACTTTTTCTCTATTTGCCCCTCTGATGAGATTTATAAACTTCTTTACAAATTAATGGAAGCTTTTGTATTTTCTTTAACCATTTCCCCCATGGTTTTCACAAGGAGAAAGCAAGATGACCTTTTGATAAACTAATTTTTATCTCCCATATCAGATATTAAAAGCAAAATATACAGTTCTAGAAATTTATCATTTCGACTCATTGGAAAGACCCTGATGCTGGCAAAGATTGAGGGCAGGAGGAGGAGGGGGCGACAGAGGAAGAGATGGTAGATGACATCATCCACTCAATAGACATGAGTTTGAGCAAACTCCGGGAGATGGTAAAGGATAGGGAAGCCTGGTATGCTATAGTCCATGGGGTTGCAATGAGTTGGACACAAATGAGCGACTGAACAACAACAAATATTAATATTAAGCCACAACTCTGGCTTTACTCAGAGAGCTTTTTTCTTAATTTAAAAAAATCAATAAAATTAAAGTTCACATGAATGGACAACTTCTAAAATATTACATTAAAGACTAACACAGCTCTTCCTTGGCTCGGCAGACCTACTGTCTTGACACATAAGGCAATAGAAAAACACTCCTGGCAAACACATGTAAGCTTTTAATTACTTACACCATCTTGGCTTTGGGTGACTATTTAAATCACACAGTTTCCTTGTTCATTCTTTGTCTATAGTATTTTAGTGTGATGTGTGTGTGTGTGTGTGTGTGTGTGTGTGTGNTATATATATATATATATACTTTCAGAAGGGAGAAAATATTGGCTTATTAAGAGATAGCTCTGTTGCAGACAATAAAATCAAGGTTTTATCTGTTTGACTAAAGATTAGATTGGAGTATGATAATGGTAACAGCTAACAGAATGCCTTGAATGTAGAAGGCTATCACCTTGTTGAAAGACATCAGGACATGAATTTCCAAGGTTTAAATCAAGGTGGGTTTACTCACTAAGGCCCTTTGCCGCTTGGATCAGACTGTGATGATTTTGACTTGATCTATTCCTTTACCTTTAGAAACCCCCTACTTTATTTTTCAATAAATCATCAAAAGCCTCATGTACATTATTATGAGTACCAAACAGAGAGGTGGTTTATTATTACTCTGCATTTATTTTGTGTTTTCCTTCAAGTAGCTAAAGGGGTTTTACAAAACATGACAGCAGTCATCAAAACACTTTGCCAGTCATGTAAGGCAGGAAATAATGCCGGTATAAATGTGCCAGAGATGTAATGCTTACTAGAAAATGTTCATTTTCTACATGTTTTTCAAGAGATAGTCTTTTTAAGGAATTTTCTTTAAAAGAAGTTCCAACTGTCTTAAGTATTTTCTTTTCTCAGCATTGGAGTCAGACATTTTAATGCAACAAATTCATTGAGCATCTTCTCTGTGCCAGGTATTATTGTAGGTGCTGAGAATACAACTGGGGGGTGAAAAGGACCTGCTCTTATGGAGCTTTTATTGTAGTGAAGGAGACATAATATATAACCAAATAAACCCATGATGTGATATCCTGTGTTAAGTGCTATCAAAGAGAAAAAAAAGGCAGAATAAGGGAATAGAGGGTGACTTCATGGGAAGATGGAGTTTAGAGGCCCAAGTGGCAGACAGGAGCAAGCCATGCCAAGATACAGGAAAATGCCAGATCCCTGAGACAGAAGGATGCTCAGTGTGTACCAGAAATAGCAGGGATGCTGTGCTGTGTCCCCAATATGCTGCAAGTATGGAGAGCTAAGTAGGGGTGAGATCTGTAGGAACTTCATGGGCCATGGTAAGGATTTGGATATATCCTCAATGTAATGGGAACCCAAAGAAGTTTGAGCAAAGGAGAATGACAGGATCAACCTTGGTGTGGCTGTCATGTAGGAAACAAGAATAGAAGCAAGAGGACCCATAGACAGACGATTCTGGTGATCTAGGCAAGAAATAAAGGTGGCTTGGATTAGGGTGGTGGCAGTGGCAGAGGAGATAGCACAGGATGTCCCCTGCATACAAAGGAGTTCTGCTCTCAGAGCATGCTCGTAAGTCCAATTTAGATGGGGAAAAAATGGAAACAGTGACAGACTTTATTTTCTTGGGCTCCAGAATCACTATGGATGGTGACTGCAGCCATGAAATTAAAGATGCTTGCTTCTTAGAAGAAAAGCTATCACAAATCAAGACACCATATTAAAAAGCAGAGATATCACTTTGCCGACAAAGGTCCATCTCGTCAAAGCTATGGTTTTTCCAGTAGTCATGTATGGATGTAAGAGTTGGGCCATAATGAAAGCTTAGTGCCGAAAAATTGGTTTTGAACTGTGGTGTTGGAGAAGATTCTTGAGAGTCCCTTAGACAGCAAGGAGATCACACCAGTCAGTCCTAAAGGAAATAAACTCTGAATATTCATTGGAAGAACTGATGTTGAAGCTGAAGCTCTAATACTTGGGCCTCATGATTCAAAGAGTCAACTCATTGGAAAGACCCTGATGCTGGGAAAGATGGAGGGTAAGAGGAGAAGGAGGCGACAGAGGATGAGATGGTTGGATAGCATCACCGACTCAATGGATGTGAGTTTGAGCAAACTCCGGGAGATGGTAAAGGACAGGGAAGCCTGGAGTGCTGCAGTCCATGGGGTCTCAAAGAGTCAGACACAACTGAAGTGATTTAGCATGCACACAGGCTCCTCCCCAGAGGGAGTGGGGTTGAAAGTTCCAATCTTCTAATTGTGTGGTTGCTTCCTTCAGCAACCAGCTCTCTCCCCGAAGCTATCTAGGACTTTTGTCACCTAAGAGTCACCTCTTTAACATAAACTCAGGTGAGGTCGAAAGGGTCTCCTTGTGAACAACAAAAGACACTCTCATCTCAGGAAATCCCAAAGGTTTTAGAACCTCTGTTCCAGGAACTGACAAATATCAAGTATATATTTTTTATTATATACCACACTTTTTAAATTACTATCCCACTGAGAAAAGAACTTTCGAAGGACCCTGACACTAGGTGCTAGGGTTCATCCAGAATGAGAAAGACAGTACAGAGGGAAGAAACCAGGGGAAAAGAAACAAAGGAAGCAAGGATTTGAGGGTCTTCTGGGTTACCAGGCAAGTTCCCAGAGGGTGCGCATTTCACCCTGCCATCAGTCTTCCAAAGGAAGTGGTCTTTCCCCTTAATTGATAAGAAAATGCAAGGTATAGAGAAGATAAATAATTTATTCCTGGTCAGACAACTGGTGTCTGGCAAATATAGTTTTTAATCCCAGGCTGCCATCTCCAAGACTAAGATCACATCCATTATTGACATGGTGTATAAAAGAATCACAAAATGAAAGAAAACTGGGGCAAACATGTTACAGTATTCACATCTTCCTTCTCCACCACTGAGGAGCGTTCCTATTGAAGCAGCCTGAAAGCCTGAGACATGGGAGATTTATGAAGAAACAAAACTCTGTCCAAAGAGCTGACATCAGACTGTGTGTGTTAAGTAGCTTCAGTTGTGTCTCTTTGTGACCCCATGGACTGTAGCCCACCCCCTTGGGCTCCTCTGTCCATGGGATTCTCCAGGCAAGAGTACTGGAATGGGTTGCCTTTCCCTTCTCCAGAGGATCTTCGCAAGGCAGGGATCAAACCTGGGTCTCCTGCATTGCAGGCAGATTCTTTTCCTTCTCAGTCACCAGGGAAGCCCATAACTCAGTGATTAGCCTCATCCTCATGCCTGCCTTCGCAATAGACAACAGCTCCAGCAATGTCACCAAGTTTGGTCCTGCCTGGTGCCCCCTTCATCTCATTCTGAAGACCAGGGTAAAACGTCTCTGAGAAGTTAAGTCTATGAACACACACTATATTCGTGGTTAAAGGGAGAGTCAAACGTAGAATGTCAGACCCATCCATGAACGTTGTCAGGGGTGTGAGTCAGGTGTGGAGTTGGAAGCATTGAAATGACCTATTGGAATCCAGAAGCTGCCTGAGAGGTCAACCCAGGTGTGAGCAAGGCGAGGAGGATGTAGCTAAGAACTGAGCCGGTTGAGAGCTACTGTTCCATCCATCTGTCTCTGAAAACAGGCATAATTATTGTGATTGCCCCACTTCCAGTGGAGAATTAATTGTGGTGGCTTGTCTTTTTAGATTTTTTCCACTTATTTATTTTTATTTTATTCAGTATTTCTCCCACTTATTTATTTTGCATCACTTTTCCCTTCATTAGAAAAGAAGGCAAGCAATAAAATAGAAATGCTACACTATTTTTCTACAGAGGGCTGTTGAATTAATAAAAGTTCAGTATGTGTGTGTTGCTATGGTATGTGAGCATGCTCAGTTGTGTCTGACTCTTTGCAACCCCGTGGACTGTAGCCCACCAGGCTCCTCTGTCCATGGGATTTCCCAGGCAAGAAGACCAGAGTGTGTGGCCATTTCCTATTCTAGGGGATCTTCCCCATCCAGAGATCAAACCCGTGTCTCCTGCATTGGCAGGTGGATTCTTTACCACTTGAGCCACCTGGGAAGCCCCTAATAAGCATTCTGATTTGGTTCTAATGTTGCTTGTTAGACCTCAGGCTCCAACTTGGAGAAACCCTATACTAAGTTGGCAGGAAGCTGTAACCAGTGACTTCATAAGAAGATGATGCAGTGGACAGCTGTTGTGCTGCCATCAGATAGATGCGAATATTTATCTACATTAGCTGAATTCAACTTGGCAACTCCTGCAGTGAGTCACTTATATTTTCAAGGGAATGGAAGCATTCAAGCCTGGAACAGCTGATACATACAGGCAAACATATTGAAAATACATGCCAGTGTTTTTAAGGGTCTTTCTAACTATTGACAAATTGGTAAAAGTGTTACCGAACCAGGTCTGGCTGCTTGCCACTTAAAAAAAAAAATCAATACTGGCAAAAGTTGGTAGAAAGAAAAGCTGCTTTTAATCAGAATGCCAGTAATCTAGGGGGGCGGGGTGGATATGGGGGGGACAGTGGACTCAGTGTTTGGCCATGAAAGTTCTCAAGGGAAGAAAGGAAGTAAGTCCAGGTAACCACTGAGATGGGGGATCAAAATGTCACCATCTGCACTGTGTCCAGTCTGTGTGCAGGCCTGTGGACTGCTCCTGAGCTTTCTTTAGATGCTATCTTATTCACAGTTTGTTTTTGAGATTGTTGAAGGGGAAGTTAGGGAAGAGCTCTGGTCATCTATTAATTACTTAGTCCTCATTTCTACTCCTTTGATCAATGGAAAGAACCAACAGAATAGGCAAGGTATTGTGTAATCAAAAGATCTGAAAGGTGTGCTAGGACCTGAAATGAGTAGAGTGTGGGGGTGCTTAGTTTAAGGTTAGTGACAAGACAAAGGGACCTCCTACAAAGAGTTTCTTTACTGCCAAAATCTACTTACAAAATGCTTAAGATGTGGGGAAAAAACAAACAAACAGTGAACAACGTCTTGGAGAAAGCAAGTGAACTAACCTAAGGCTAGCCCTGAAAGGAAGAACTGCAGGTGTGGACTTAGAATTTTTTCACAGCCTAAAATTTGAGAGTTATGTTTTATTCTGTGGGAATTTTAGGACCTAAGTCCAGGAGGCAGCATCTCTAGTAACCCTCTGGGAACTGCATGGAAGAGGCAAGAGGAAAAGTCAGGTTATATAGAAGTTTTGTAACAAAGGGCAGGCAGTCTGGATGCCAAAAGATGATTTTTAATGAAAGAAAACCAGATATCCCAAGTTAAGGAATTTAGCACATTTCTGTGTAAGAAGATGCAAGAGTCTGGGCTCACTGAAGTCATTCCTTTGCTATGCACCTCAGGTTCTGAGGCCGGTTTCCTGGGTTTTCACATCCTGAGTTTCTTCAGGCTCATCATAGGAAGTGGCTGCAATTGCTGATGACTGTGACCTCCTTTGTTTACTGATATGTCAGGAAATATCCATTTCTCACAGGGATGTGTTATAGACAAATTGTATTAGCAAGTCTTTGTGGTCAATCAATGTAAGGGATGCCAGGGGTCATTTGGAATATATTTGATTTTCACCTACTACGATGACTTTCCACTGAAATCTGACATAAGAAGCCAATGCATTTTGCCTGCTAGTGTCAATTCTTAGGGCTTCCCAGGTAGCACAATGGTAAAGAATCCACCTGCCAGTGAAGGAGATGTGGGTTCAATCCCTGGGTTGGGAAGATACCCTGGAGGAGGAAATGGCAATCCACTCCAGTATTTTGGCCTGGGAAATCCCACGGACAGAGGAGACTATTAGGGTACAGTGCACGGGGTTGCAAAGAGTCAGACACAACTTGAGCACGCATGCACACACAGAGACTCTTAGAGAACTGCTACAACTACATTTATGTTACAACTATTGCAAGAAGGAAGACAGTGAGGAAGTAACTCTAATTTTTTTGGAAATAAAAATAAAGTTTTATTCATCCCCATCCACCACCAGCCTCCTATCACTTTTTATGTATCAGACCCCTTCTCAGCAAAGGCAGATAGTAATGATCTTATTAACATATTAAACAATGGCATAGAAAAGGCTGACATTTCCCAAAGCTTTTGGTCAATGATTAAAGTAATGAAAGTTGCCAGTTACTCAGGCCAAGCCTATAAAGGCCTTAAATTCACTCACTGCCTGAAAGGTCAGGTAAATTAAAGGATAATATAGGGCCAGCCTTGAACAGTCTGCGTGCGGTGATCTTGAGTGCTCTTAAAAGTGGCTGAAACTCAGAAACCTGGCATTAATTCTAGCCAGCTTCCTGGTATTGATTAAGAAGTAATCGCAAGTGCTCATTTGTGGGCAAATTAAGAGATAAGTCCTTTTTGGAAGGTCATTTACATGTCTTCTTTTTAATTAATATTACTGACTTGAAGATTTGCAGTTAAATTAGCCCATTAATTATAAAAGCCATCAGTTTGGAGAGTAGGAAAGGATAATTTATTTAATATCAGATCCAGATTGTCAGTAAATTCCCATTTCTTCTGATACTCTGCTAGAAAAGGTCTCAGGTTTTAAAGTATTGGGTTGGCCCAAAAAGTTTGTTCCAGTTTTCCTGTAATGTCTTATAGAAAAATCTGGAACAAACTTTTTGGGCAACGCAATATGAGTTGAATGGGTGGGCATGACTTAAGCTGGCTTACTTTTGTTATTGCTGATTATAAATGTAATATATAAACATTTTTAAAAAAACTTAAAAATGTATTAAATTAAAATAAAGAAACAAATCTTTCTCCCTTCTACTACTTATATTTTAGTATTCCCATTTGTTAAGCTCAACATATATATAGATTTTGCTTATGTGTAGGCACATGTACATAGTATTTTTGGGGGCTCCAAAATCACTGCAGATGGTAATTGCAGCCATGAAATTAAAAGACGCTTACTTCTTGGAAGGAAAGTTATGACCAACCTAGATAGCGTATTGAAAAGCAGAGACATTACTTTGCCAACAAAGGTCCGTCTAGTCAAGGCTATGGTTTTTCCAGTGGTCATGTATGGATGCGAGAGTTGGACTGTGAAGAAAGCTGAGTGCCGAAGAATTGATGCTTTTGAACTGTGGTGTTGGAGAAGACTCTTGAGAGTCCGTGGACTGCAAGGAGATCCAACCAGTCCATTCTAAAGGAGATCAGTCCTGGGTGTTCTTTGGAAGGAATGATGCTGAAGCTGAAACTCCAGTACTTTGGCCACCTCATGCGAAGAGTTGACTCATTGGAAAAGACTCTGATGCTGGGAGGGATTGGGGGCAGGAGGAAAAGGGTCCGACAGAGGATGAGATGGCTGGATGGCATCACCGACTCGATGGACGTGAGTCTGAGTGAACTCCGGAAGTTGGTGATGGACAGGGAGGCCTGGTGTGCTGCAATTCATGGGTCGCAGAGTCAGACACGACTGAGTGACTGAACTGATGTACATAGTATATACACAGCTTAGCACATATATAAAATAGATATATTCTAAATTTGTCATTACTTAAAATATTTTCATATTTTACTTTTTCACATGTTATAATAAGAGCACTTGACTATGTAATAAATATCCTTTGAAAACCACATTTTATTAATTTTTTTCTTTTAAGACAATGGTAGATTCAATAGAATTGTAAGAAATAATGCAGAAAGAGCTAATATATCCTTTGCCCAGTTGCCTCCAGAGATTGCATCTTGCAAAACTATTGTACAATGTCACAACCAAAATATTAACATTGGTTCAATCAAAATGAAGAGTAATTCCATCACCACAAGATCACCCGTGGCACGTTTTATAGATATACATACTTCCCTCCCATTGGTAATGTCTCACTTCAGTCCAGTCACTCAGTCGTGTCCAACTCTCTGCGACCCCATGGACTGCAACACACCAGGCTTCTCTGTCCATCACAACCTGGAGCTTGCTCAAACTCATGTCCATCGAGTCAGTGATGCCATCAAACCATCTCATCCTCTGTTGTCCCCTTCTCCTCCTGCCTTCAGTATTTCCCAGGATCAAAGTCTTTTCCAATGAGTCAGCTCTTTGCATCAGCTAGCCAAAATAGTGGAGTTTTGGCTTCAGCATCAGTCCTTCCAATGAACATTCAGAACTGATTTCCTTTCGGATTGACTGGTTGGATCTCCTTGCAGTCCAAGGGACCCTCAAGAGTCTTCACCAACACTACAGTTCAAAAGCATCAATTCTTCAGCGCTTAGCTTTCTCTATAGTCCAACTCTCACATCCATACATGACTACTGGAAAAACCATAGCTTTGACTAGATGGACCTTTGTCAGCAAAGTAATGTCTCTGCTTTTTAATATGCTGTCTAGTTTGGTCATAACTTTTCTTCCAAGGAGCAAGTATTTTTTAATTTCATGGCTGCAGTCACCACCTGCAGTGATTTTGGAGTGATTTTGTTAATGTCTAGAAGCCACTTATCTGTTTGTCATTTTTTTTGGTTTGTTTTCAAGAATGTTATATAAATGGAATCACCCAGTATATAACTTTTCATCAAGCATAATTCTCTGGAGATTCATCCAAGTTGTTACATGTATCAATAGTTGATTCTTTTTGCTTGCTGACTATGTATTCCATGGAATGGATGCACCGGTCTGTTTAACCATTCACACAATGACAGACATCCAGGTTGTTTCCAATTCTTGGCTATCATGAGTGAAGCTGCTATGAACTTTTGTGTACAGGTATTTGTGAATATGCTTTTATTTCTTTTCCTTTCTTTCAACATGAAATCTTTCTGGGATAGATGTCCAGGTGTGTAGTTGTTGGATCACTTGATAGTTACATCTGTAGGTTCATGTAAAACTGTCAAACTATTTTGTAGCATGACTGTACCATTTTACTCCCCACTATCAATGCTTGAATGATCTAGTTTCTCTGTATATTCACTAACATTTGGTCTTGTCACTGTTACTTATTTTAACCATTCTGGAAGGTGTATAATGAAATCTCATTGTGGTTTCAATTCGCACATCCTTAGCTGAATTTGCACATGCAGCTAATGCTGCTGAATATCTTCTCATTTGCTTATTTGCCATTGGTGAAATATCTCTCCATGTCTTTTGCCCATTTTCTGATTGGATTTATTGGAATTTCTGATGTTAAGCTCTGAGACTTTTTTTCAATTCTAGATACTGTCTTTTGTCAGATATGTGCTTTGCAAATTTTTTCCAGTATGTGATTTGTCTTGTTATCCTCTTAACACACTCTGTAACAGAGCAAATGTTTTTAATTTTGATGAGATCCAATTTATCAGTTTCTTCCTCTTATGGATAATACTTCTCCTGTGAAGTCTAAGAATTCTTTGCTAGCCCTAGATTCTGATGATTATCTTCTTTTCAAACTGTCGATGAAAATTAATCAGTACATCTAAGAAAGAATTGAAAATTTTTATTTAAGGCAAATTTGAGGATTATAACCCAGGAAGAACTTCTCCAAAAGCTCTGAGAAATGTGCCTACTGTCAAAAGCACAGTTACATAAGCTTTTTGATACAGAAGACTGTACATCAAGTGATGTACTATTGAGTTTACATAATCCAAATTTGTATTATCATGGTGGGTTATGTGACCCTTTACAAGATCCAAAAGGAATGTTATCTTTTAAAGAGTTGTCTTGATGCTGGAAGAATGTTGCTCGTTATGGCTGAGCAAGTATTCCTGCCCATGGGAGCTATCTGTTGTTGTTTAGTCACTGTCGTGTCTGACTCTTTGCAACCCCATGGACTTCAGCACTCCAGGCTTTCTTGTTCTTCACTATCTCACGGAATTTGCTCAAACAAATGCCTTCCAACCATTTCATCCTCTGTTGCTCTTCTCCTCCTGCCTTCAATCTTTCCCAGAATCAGAGTGTTTTCCAATGAGTTGGCTCTTCAAATCAGGTGGCCAGAGTGTTGGAGCTTCAGCTTCAGCATCAGTCCCTCCAATGAATATGCAGGGTTGATTTCCTTTAGGATTAACTGGTTTGATCTCCTTGCTGTCCAAGGGACTCTCAAGAGGCTTCTCCAGCATGACAATTTGAAAGCATCAATTCTTCAGGACTCAGACTTCTCTATCGTGCAACTCTCACATCTGTATATGACTACTGGAAAAACCGTAGCTTTGACAATATGGACCTTTGTTGGCAAAGTGATGCCTCTGCCTTTTCATACACAGGTATGGTCAATGCCTAATGCAGATGTACAACGTGGGGAGAGAGGAGGCCACAGTACAGAGAACAATTTTTACATATAAATTTTTCTTGTGCTGCCATAAAACGTGACTTTAATTTCACTAAATATTTCACAGTTTTTTTTTCTTTTTTTTTTTTTTTTTACTTTTAAAATTTTTATTTTAACTTTAATTTACTTTACATTACTGTATTGGTTCTGCCAAACATTGACATGAATTCACCACGAGTGTACAAGCGTTCCCAAACATGAATCCCCTCCCACCTCCCACCCCATGCCATCCCTCTGGGTCCTCTCCTTGCACCAGTCCCAAGCATCCTGCATCCTNACATTCCAGGATGTCTGGCTCTTGGTGAGTGATCACACAGTCGTGATTATCTGGGTCATAAAGATCTTTTTTGTACAGTTCTTCTGTGTATTCTTGCCACCTCTTCTTAATATCTTTTGATTCTGTTAGGTCCATACCATTTCTGTCCTTTATTGTGCTCAGTTTTGCATGAAATGTTCCCTTAGTAGCTCTAATTTTCTTGATGAGATCTCTAGTCTTTCCCATTCTATTGTCTTCCTCTATTTCTTTGCACTGATCACTGAGGAAGGCTTTCTTATCTCTCCTTGTTAGTCTTTGGAACTCTGATTCAGATGGATATATCTTTCCTTTTCTCCTGTGCCTTTAGCTTCTCTTCTTTTCACAGCTATTTGTAAGGTTTGTCAGACAACCAATTTACCTTTTTGCATATCTTTTTCTTGGGGATGGTCTTGATCCTGTACAGTGTCACAAACCGTCCATCCATAATTCTTCAGGCACTCTGTATATATCAGATCTAATCCATTGAATCTATTTGTCATGTCCACTGTATAATCATAAGGGATTTGATTTAGGTCATACCTGAATGGTCTGCAAAAGGTCAGTTTTCATTCCAGTCCTTAAGAAAGGCAGTGCCAAAGAATGTTCAAACTACTGCACAATTGCACTCACCTCACATGCTAGCAAAGTAGTGCTCAAAATTCTCCAAGTCCGGCTTCAACAGTAAGTGAACCATGAACTTCCAGATGTTCAAGCTGGTTTTAGAAAAGGCAGAGGAACCACAGATCAACAATGCCAACATCTGCTGGATCATCAAAAAAGCAAGAGAGTTCCAGAAAAATATCCACTTTTGCTTTTTTGGCTATGCCAAAGCCTTTGACTGTGTGGATCACAACAATCTGTGGAAAATTCTGAAAGAGATGGGAATACCAGACCATGTGACTGGCCTCCTGAAAATCTGTGTGCATGTCAAGAAGCAACAGTTAGAACTGGACATGGAACAATAGACTGGTTCCAAATTGGAAAAGGACTATGTCAAAGCTGTATATTGTCACTGTGCTTATTTAACTTATACGCAGAATACATCATGAGAAAAACTGGGCTGGATGAAGTACAAGCTGGAATCAAGACTGCTGGGAGAAATATCAATAACCTCAGATACGCAGATGATACCACCCTTATGGCAGAAAGTAAAGAGGAACTAAGGAGCTTCTTGATGAAAATGAAAGAGAAGAGTGAAAAAGTTGGCTTAAAGGTCAACAGTCAGAAAACTAAGATCATGGCATCTGGTCCCATCATGGCAAATAGATGGGGAAACAGTGGCAGATTTTATTTATTTATTTTTTGGGGCTCCAAAATCACTGTAGATGGTGAATGCAGCCATGAAATAAAAAGATGCTTACTTCTTGGAAGAAAAGTTATGACCAACCTAGACAGCATATTAAAAAGCAGAAACATTACTTTGCCAACAAAAGTCCATCTAGTCAAGGCTATGGTTTTTCCAGTAGTCATGTATGGCTATGAGAGTTGGACTATAAATAAAGCTGAGCGCTGAAGAATTGATGCTTTTGAACTGTGGTGCGGGGGGCGTTCCGCAGAAAGAGAGGCAGTGGAACTTCCCTCAGCAGAGAGCCGAGGGGTGCCGAGGAAAAGTGAACCTGCTGTCCGCCAACCCAGCCCCTCGGCGATCGAGAGACAATAAGATGCAACACGCGTTCCGTTTAGTGCAGTTCCACTTTATTGCTGCAAGCTCTCTGCTTATAAAGGCAAGCAGGGGGGGAGTTTCACCAATCACGTTAAAGGTCAAATCGTCATGTGCTATCATTATAACAGGAGTCTATAGTGATCAGGCGCTGTCCACGTGCACAGAAACCAAGAGAGCCAGTCAGAAGTTTTGACAACATAGACCACGCCCCCATCGCTTCCGCCAGCTGCCATCTTAGTTTCCTTTTCCAACGGCAAAGCTTGTTGTATTCTATTTTAAGGTTTCCCAATTAGGGCCCCACACTGTGGTGTTGGAGAACACTCTTGAGAGTCCCTTGGACTGCAAGGAGATCCAAACAGTCCATCCTAAAGAAAATCAGTCCCAAGTGTTCACTGGAAAGACTGATATTGAAGCTGAAACTCCAATACTTTGGCCACCTGATGTGAAGAACCCACATTTGAAAAGACCCTGATGCTGGGAAAGATTGAAGGTGGAGGAGAAGGAGACTACAGAGGTTGAGATGGTTGGATGGCATCACCGATTCAATGGACATGAGTTTGAGTGAACTCCTGGAGTTGGTGATGGACAGGGAGGCCCAGCGCACTGCAGTCCGTGGGGCAGCAAAGAGTTGGACATGTCTGAGCGATTGAACTGAACTTATCTAAATGGTCTGGTGGTTTTCCCTTCAGTTTAAGTCTGAGTTTGGCAATAAGGAGTTCAGTCAGCTCCTGGTCTTGGTTTTGCTGACTGTATAGAGCTTCTCCATCTTTGGCTGCAAAGACTATAATCAATCTGATTTCAGTATTGACCATCTGGTGATGTCCATGTGTAGAGTCTTCTCTTGTGTTGTTGGAAGAGGGTGTTTGCTATGACCGGTGCATTCTCTTGGCAAAACTCTGTTAACCTTTGACCTGCTTCATGTTGTACTCCAAGGCCTAATTTGCCTGCTTCTCTTGACTTCCTCCTTTTGCATTCCAGCCCCTATAATGAAGAGGACATCTTTTTGGGGTGTTAGTTCTTGAAGGTCTTGTAGGTCTTTATAGAACCGTTCAACTTCAGCTTCTTCAGCATTACTGCTTGGGACATAGACTTGGATTACTGTGATATTGAATGGTTTGCCTTGGAAGTGAACAGAGATCATTCTGTCATTTTTGAGACTGCATCCAAGTACTGCATTTTGCACTCTTTCGTTGACTCATAGCTTCTTCTAAGGGGTTCTTGCTTACAGTAGTAGATATAATGGTCATCTGAGTTAAATTCACCAATTCCAGTCCATTGTAGTTCACTGATTCCTAAAATTTTGATGTTAACTCTTGCCATCTCCTGTTTGACCACTTCCAGTTTACCTTGATTCATGGACCTAACATTCCAGGTTCCTATGCAATATTGCTCTTTTAAGCATTGGACTTTACTTCCATATTCTGTCATATCCACATCACATTCTAGATAATGTCAAATTATTATCCAACATTATTTTTCCAAGATGCAAATGGGAAGAAATGTTAATTGCATGTCTGTAATTCCCTCCATCTCTGGACACTCTATGCAATACTAATCTTTACTTGACCTCCTTATAAATATTACAATGGAATTTAACTCATAGAGAGATTACTGAGAGAATTCTTCTCTAAGAGTATTTTAAGGAAAAGATAATTTCTCCCTATGTGAAGAATGTTATTTTTAAAAAAAATGTATTTTATGGTTCTATGGGAAATGCTTGGCTGTAGCAAGTAAATTAGTTACAGAAGATCTGTATACTTGTCTGATTAATGTCATATAAAAACTAAGATACTTCAAACCTAAATAGCTTTCCCTGAGATAGCTTATACTACTAATTAGAAGTTGTCTATTACTCTGGAAGAAAATGTGTTCCAGTGGGGAAAAGAGATTTTGTGTTTTTTGAAGCTGCTTTTGATGGCTACGGCCAAAGCCTTCCATGGACAGATGCTAACTGTTCCTGCCTTTTGGCTGTATAGTCAAGTATATAAATTGTTTTGAAATCAGTTGATCTTCAAACTTCAAAACATACAATATCCATCAAGTTTCCTTCAGTTTACTTTAACAATTATAGCTATCTTGTTTAACTCAGTCATGTGGAAATAAATGCAAAATTGAGTTGAACTTAAACCATGGAAGTTTCATTATCCGGAGGGAGGGTACGGGGATGGAGGTGGGAGGGGGGTTCAGGATGGGGAACAGATGTGCGCCCGTGGCAGATTCATGTTGATATGTGGCAGAATCAATACAATATTGTAAAGTAATTAGCCTCCAATTAAAATAAATAAATTTAAATTTTAAAAAGTCAATAATTTTTCGGTTTGTTTATGTAAATCGTTACAACTTTCAGATAGAATGTGAACAATGTCATAGAGGACTGGTAGTTTTTCCTTAGCCATATTAGAAGTTTGGAAGTAAAATGTGGTGGTTGACCTTTAATATATTTACCTTAAATATTAGATAGGAACTGCCTAATTGGAACTCTGTGATTCCTTAAAAGTTGGTTATGAACATTATATAAAAATTAATTTACTTTTAAAATTAAGTAACTGAATGAGTTCTTATTTATATATGGGTAAGTTTTTTGCAATTGCATAAAAATAATCTCAAGTGTTTAGTAAAATATCTAAACCATTAAATGAGGAGAGTTAAGGTAACTGGGAAGTCAAGGGAATTATCTGACCTCTGTCAATTATGCGAAGTTATAAAAGAGGCAGATTAGGTATCCTCTTGCATTCTCCTTGATATTCATTCTCCCTGAGGATTGTCATCTCTGGGCAGCTAGGCAACATCAGCTAATTAACCGTACAGGACATTCATTCCCCAGAGACTTCAGCCAGGTAAACTGTTTTCACCAGACCAGTTTTACTGCAGTTTCATACCAATCTCACGCTTTCATAATGAGCTCTCCATCAATGAGCCAAGACAGTATATTCAGAAGGAATCCTGAGAGTTTGAAATTGCCTCCCTATGTCATCCTACCAGCTAGACACAATGCTGATCTTCAGTATCGTGTGAAGATATTTGAAGTTATCAAGAGAAAGCATCTTCTTGCTTAAGGAAATTTAAGGACATTCCAATTCCAAGTTAGTAGAGTCAACTGGTGTACCCATTTCATACAACCTGCGTAGAGTCAACTGGTGTACCCATTTCATACAATCTGCGTCCTTAGTCAGGAACACAGGTTCCAATGCCCAGTACTGTATTAATGGCAGGAACTGGAAATGAGATAGGGAACGAGCTTAGGACACTCACATAAGGGGAATAAGACTGAGAGAACAGGAACTCAGTCTCTGTGGTACTTTAGGAATTGGTTAGTTTGTTTTCAGTTGCAAGTGTTCCTTAAAGGCTAAATTGAGTAACATACATGTTAAGTTGGCAAAAGAAACAGAAACACCTATAGAAATTCACCAAATTTAAGAACTAAACTTAAGTGTTCCTTATGGAAGCCAACTTTGTGTTTCTAGGCATTTCATCCTATTTTAGTATATTCGTTGTGTCTCAATATGGATATATGAAACAATTTTAATTCAGGATATTTGGCTGTCATAAAACATGTCCTTCAGTAATTGAATAATAGCATATATGTGAATGTGAAAATATTAGACTATACACTTTCATTTTTTCCTCAGCTCCTATTTGCTGTGAAGTTGCAGAATGTTTCTTAAAGTATATTGTCAATATCTGTAGTTTTAAATGTTCATTTTCTCAAAGAAATGAACATAAGTAATCTTCCAAATGCTAGTTTGACAGTTACAACAATGAATGTCCATTTTGTGGTTACTGTGTCAATGCATTTTTGAATTTATTGTTAATGAAAAACGATCATTCTTCAATTGAGGAGAAATACCAATTTGAGAGGAGAAATGTGAGCCAGAAAAGGTGATCTGAATGTTTAATTTATTGGTGAATAAGGCAAATGACAATTTTTTGATGGCCTTGCACAGAGGTGATGTGTAGTGTGCACTGGCGACTGTCCTTTCATCCTTGTACACACTTATGAATGGATTCTACATTTTGTATGAATGGACTCTAGGTTTTGCATGAATACTTTTGGTGTCCAGTTCAGATCTTTTCTACTGGCTGGTAGGTGCACTGGTCCACACCATATTTGTCATGAGTATTGACCGATAGCTTCAGAGCCCATTCCTTCTTCAGAAAATTGCCATCAGTTGAATGAGAGCCACATTTCCAGGAGGTCTCCTGAACTTGGTTGGGGCAGCTTGCAGTCAATGACAGATCCTTGGAATATATAAAAGACTGCCTTTGGGTCAAGTGGAGCTACATCTGACACAATGCATGCTCAACAGCTTGTTATTCTGTATACTAGTAACTAGTCACATTTAAATGACTAGGTATTTAAATTAACCTGAATTAAATTTAAACTTCAGTTCCTTAGCTGCCACCCTTGAAAAGTTCAGTCAGCAACATGTGTGTAGCAGTGATTGTATTAGTGAAGATAGAATACTTTTCATAAGCAGATAGTTGTTGGAGAGTCCTGTTCCAGATTTCTCTGGGACCAGGCTTATTCTATTCCATTTGCCATCACATCCTTGCATAGCAGCATTGTCCGCTCTATTTTGCTCTTTGATTCTCTTTATCCTGAGAACATTCGATCAATAAACAGCTTGCAAAGGAATTCCTACTTCAGCCTCTCCTTCCCAACCTGGCCAAATGTTGTCCATATTGATTAGAACTGTTATTTCTGATACCATGATAGATCCATTTGCTCCTCATTTATAAGTCCTTCGCTGCCATTAGGGACCAGGCCTAATGTATTGGAGTTAAGCTGAGACAGAAGGATTATTAAGGCAAAGGTGATTCAGTTATGGCTCTGAGGTTGCAGGGATTTTGTCTGCACCTTTTCAGGATTCCTTGAGGAACTGAATGGGGCAGAGTTTGAACTTTAAATTTATCAGTGAATGTTGCATGATTTGAGATATCTTAAAGAGACATTATCTTGAGATCTTTTGTCTAAAATATTTGGTTTGCACAGCAAGTAGCTAGTTTTCTTGAAATACTTCTTCCACTAAAATTTTAGTTATATTATGTGTCAGTAATATACAGTTATTATAATTGTAAATATACCTCTAGCACTGATATGTGTCTGTATTAACATTTAACCTCTCATTTGATATCTCTTCTCTTAATTAGTATAGTAGAATTGTGTTCTTGTGACATATAATTTCTATTATATTCTTTAAAAAAATAATTGTTATGTAAGATGTCATCTTTAGTTTGTAGAATCTGTTCAATTTTACCTACTTAATATTTTCTATATATACATACATATAGTTTGATTTTTTCATTTATTTCACTTTTGTATCCAAATATTTATTGATATGTAGCTTGTATAGCAGAATTTGCCTATTTCATGTCATATCATGATGGTTACCAAGGATAGTATTTGTTGTTCCTGTAGCTAGGATGAATGTGCTTAATATTTCTAGTTTTTATTGTTTATGTAGTTTGTCTCATACATACCAGTATTCCTTATTGTGTTAGNTATATCCTGTCATTGCACATTTAGATTGTCAAAATATAATTCTGTTATAAATTTTTTTCTATATAGACTTCTGTTGTGAATACCACAGATCACATTCTTATAAGAAATCAAAGGAAGAATGAAATCTTATGAAATTGTAAACCCTGCCATCTGCAGTGGTGTCCTCTGAATTTTAATATATTCATGTCTGGCAATAAAGCAATGTGTTTGCTAAAAACACAAACTTTGATATCAAAGAGGCCTAGTTTTTGTTTACAAATTTAGGATTTTAATAATCTTGGCTAAGCTACTTAACCACTTTAATCTATCTCTTCAAATATAGAAGGGTAACAGTAATAAATGTCAAACATTTTTTTGGAGATAGTTGAGATTATGCATGTAAAAGTTGTAGTGCATATCAAACACTCAACAATACCAACAGTGTTGACATTATTATTATTATTTTCAAAAATATTTTGCTATCTACTCATTTAATTTTTGACTGCATTGGATCTTGGTTGCTGCTCACAGGCTTTCTCCAGTTGCAGCAAGCAGAGGCTACTCTCTAGTTGGTGCACTGGCTTCTCACTGTTGTCTTCTCTTGTTGTGGAGCACAGGCTCTAGGTGCACGAGCTTCAGTAGTTGTGGTGCTGGAGACAGTCGTTGTGGCGGACGTGCATAGCTGCCCCGCGCAAGTGGAACCATAGTTGTCCTGCTCATGTGCGATCTTCCTTGACCAAGGATCAAACCTGTGTCCTCTATATTGCATGGCAGACTCTTCACCACTGGACCACCAGTGAATCCCAGCATTATTAGCTATAAGTAGCAGTACTCTTGCCTGGAAAATCCCATGGGTGGAGGAGCCTGATAGGCTGCAGTCCATGGGGTTGCTAAGAGTCGAACACGACTGAGCGACTTCACTTTCACTCTTCACTTTCATGCATCGGAGAAGGACATGGCAACCCACTCCAGTGTTCTTGCCTGGAGAACCCCAGGGACGGGTTGCCATCTATGGGGTCACACAGAGTCAGACACGACTGAAGCGATTTAGCAGCAGCAGCAGCATATCTTTCCAGCCTTCAAATTTTGGATACTTTAATTTTTCAAACTTTAGATGTGAGAATTTTTAATTAAGTATTGTTTTTGGAGGTGTGTGAACTAGTGCTCTTCCATACTGTTCTGTGATTGAGTGTTAAGTTAGATTAGCTTAATCCTTCTCATACATGATGTATTAAATTTCTATTATGTGTACTTTTTATATTTCAGACTATCTGATTTTTTTTTTTCTATCCTTGCCAATAAATTATGGGACATGGAGGACATTTATGCCATCGATGAAGGAATATTCCCCAGGGCCCCTCCACCACTATCTCTTCTTTCATTTGACTCTTTGTGGTTGTTGTTCAGTTGCTCAGTTATGTTGGACTTTGCAATGCCAGGAATTGTAGCATGCCAGGCTTCCCTGTCTTTCACCACCTCAAGTTCATGTCCATTGAGTCAATGATGCCATCCAACCATCTCTGCCTCTGTTGATACCTTCTCCTCCTGTGCTCAATCTTTCCCCAAATTAGGGTCTTTTCCAATGAGTTGGCTCTTTGCATCAGGTGGCGAAAGTATTGGAGCTTCAGCATGAGCATCAGTCCTTCCAGTGAACATTCAGTGTTGATTTCCTTTAGGATTGACTGGTTGAATCTCCTTGCAGCCCAAGGGACTCTCAAGAGTTCTCTCTAGCACCACAATTCAAAAGCATCATTTCTTTTGTGCTCAGCCTTCTTCATGGTTCAATTCTCACATCCATACATGACTACTGGAAAAAACCATAGCTCTGAGTGTACGGACCTTTGTTGGTAAAGTGATGTCTCTGCTTTAAATATGCTATCTAAATTTGTCACAGATTTTCTTTCAAGGAGCAAGAGTCTTTTAATTTCATGGCTGCAGTCACCATCTGTAGTGATTTTGGAGCCCAAGAAAATAAAATCTGTCATTGTTCCCACTTTTTTCCTCATCTATTTGCCATGAAGTGATGGGCCCAGATGCCATGATCTTAAGTTTTTTGAATGTTAAGTTTTAAGCCAGCTTTTTCACTCTTCTCTTTCACATTCATCAAGAGGCTCTTTAATTCCTCTTCGCTTTCTGCCGTCAGGTCGGTATCATCTGAGTATCTGAGGTTGTCAGTGTTTCTCCAATCACTCTTGATTCCAGCTTGTGAGCCATTCAGCCTGGTATTTCACATGATGTACTCTGTATATAAGTTAAATAAGCAGGATAACAATACAGAGAGGCATGATGTACTCCTTTCCCAATTTTGAACCAGTCCATATTCCATGTCCGGTTCTAACTGTTGCTTCTTGTATGAAACCTGCATACAGGCTTCTCAGAAGTCAGGTTAGGTGGTCTGGTATTTCCATCTCTTTAAGAATTTTCCACAGTTTGTTGTGGTCCAACAGTCAAAGGCTTTAGTGTAGTCAGTGAAGCAGAAGTATAATTTTTGGGGAATTTCCTTGCTTTTTTATGATCCAACCAATATTGGCAGTTTGATCTCTGGTTCCTCTGCCTTTTGTAAATCCAGCTTGTACATTTGGCTCTTACTTTTCCCTCATTAATGGGCTTCCCAGGTGGCGCTAGTGGCGAAGAACCTGCCTGCCAATGCAGGAGACAAAAGAAATGTGAGTAGAAATGTGGATTCAATCTCTGGGCCAAGAAGATCCTCTGGAAGGGGTAATGGCAACCAGGACAGAGGAATCTGGCGGGCTACAGTCCACGGGGTCACAAAGAGTTGGACATGACTGAGTGAGTAAACTTTCACACTTTTTCCTTTACTCAGTTTTTATTAACATTTATTTTATGACAATATTGTATCAATTTCTTTCACACAGCAGGCAGGTCTACACCCAATTCAGATTCAAAATTTGAAAGCCTTAGAAGGATTAAAAATGCACTATGTGCCTAATCATTTGAATGCAATAGAACTGAATTATATACTTTCTTATGTTACTTAAGTTAATGTATGATCATGAAAAAGTGAAAGTGAAGTCAGTCAGTTGTGTCCAACTCTTTTCGACCCTTTGGACTGTAGCCCACCAGGCTCCTCTGTTCATGGGATTTTCCAGGCAAGAATACTGGAGTGAGTTGCCATTTCCTTCTCCAGGGGATCTTACTGACCCAGGGATCAAACTGAGGTCTCCTGCATTGCAGGTAGACTCTTTACCATCTGAGCCACCAGGGAATACCAGTGATCATGTCTATGCAATAATAAATAGTTTGATGAATATGGTAATCAGCTAACCTTAGGGCTGGTGTTGCGTTTGGTTTGATGTAAGTAATGTTTCAAGATAGCTCCCAGAAAGGTGCATATGTAAAATTAACCTGATGTAAATGGATGTTCTTAGATTTTTATAATACCAAAGAGTACTTCTCTTTATATCTTCCCTCATATTATTAATACTTTTAGTTTTACATCCTAACTTTGGCCTGTCATTGCATTGGCAGTGCATCTGTGTTTGTATATATTTATCTAATTATTTATCATAGGGAGTGTTGAAACCATTACACTTTGTGCACAGATTACACAATTGAATATCTTTAAAAAATATTTATCTTGATTAAAATGTTGATAGTGCATAATCCTATTTTCTTTAGGAATTCCAGGCTTTTAGTTGCTAGTAATACTTGAAAATGAAATCAACATAAAGAAGAGGTAAGTGATGATCACTGAGTTTTGAACTTCTGCTGTGAACTGACTATTTTTGTTGTTTAGTCACTAAGTCATGTCTGAGTCTTTACGACTCCGTGGACTGTAGCCCACCAGTTTCTCTGTACTAGAGTGGGTTGCTATTTTCTTCTCCAGTGTATCTTCCCAATGCAGGGACTGAGCCTACATTTCCTGTATCTCCTGCACTGGCAGGCAGGGTCTTTACTGGTGAATCATCAGAAAAGCCCATGAACTGACTATGCACAGTGAATAAAGTTTTGGAGTTCTTGTTAAATTGGTGTAGTAATTTTAGTTATCTCAAGGGCAAGCATTAAGCACTATAATTGAATGGTAATATTTTCAAACTCTCGACAGTTTATTTTTTACTACTACACAAAAAGATTGGGGTATAGCAGTCACAAATATAATGTATTGAGAATAGAGAGACAACAATTCTGCCAAAATGTTTGCATGCAGCATTCGTAGTGATACTTCAAATGTAATATAATCCTTTGTATAAGTATGTTCTAGCTTATAAAATTCTATATCTGAATGCATTTTAGAGATTTTTTGTATTATTCAGTTACATGTGAGATATGTACACATACAGTTATGTTGAATTATGAGATATATATTTAAAATAAACTTTCTCCCTCTGTCTACATCTTTCTTACTCTTTCTAATCATTCTGCCTTGATTTTCCTTACTTCCAATTTCTCTAAAATGTACATGTATAATTATTGTACTTCAATCCTATTAATCTCAATCTGAAAGACATATTATATCTATGATTGATGCAAACCAATGTTCATTGTTTAATCTTAGTATTTTATTATTTTCTTGTATTAAATATCAATATATAACTTTTTGTGAATAGTATAGAACTAATTGAGTTAAGATATATCAATTTCAATGGGTACATGATTTATTCAAATAGTTGTATATAAAATCGTGTGGCCATTTCTTTGAACATGATAGATTTTCCTCTTCAACTCTGCTCTTCTTTGGAAAGTAGCTTTTATAAATTGTTAAATGCTTGATTTGACAGGAGCCCTGTGCTAGCAAAAAATGGAACAGAAAAATGGAAGTTCTTTCACTGGGTTTATCCTACTAGGCTTCTCTGACAGGCCTCAACTTGAGCACGTCCTCTTGGCAATTCTTTTGATCTTCTACATCTTCACTTTGCTGGGAAACACAACCATCATTGCATTGTCCTACTTGGACCCACGTCTTCACACCCCAATGTACTTTTTCCTCTCGAACCTGAGCTTTTTGGACATGTGCTACACCACCAGCATCGTTCCCCAGTTCCTGGTTAATCTCAGTGGAGCAGACAAATCCATCTCCTTTGGTGGTTGTGTAGTTCAAATGTTCATCTCTCTGGGTTTGGGATGTACAGAGTGTATTCTCCTAGGAGTTATGGCATTTGACCGCTATGCAGCTGTTTGCAGGCCCCTTCACTATACAGTAATCATGCACCCCCGTCTGTGTGCCCTGCTGGCTTCTGCTTCATGGATCACTGGTTTTGCCAATTCCTTGTTGCAGACAGTGCTCATCTTCCTTTTACCACTTTGTGGGAGAAATAAATTAGACCACTTCCTTTGTGAGATCCCTCCTTTTCTCAAACTTGCCTGTGTTGACACCACCATGAATGTGTATATGACCTTCTTTGGCAGTGTCATCACTCTTCTCACACCTGTTTCATTAATCATGTTCTCCTATGGTCGGATTGTCAGGGCCGTGTTAAGAATAAAGTCCACCGCAGGGCGGAGAAAAGCGTTTGGCACATGTGGATCCCACCTCACGGTGGTCTCCCTGTTCTTTGGCACAGCCATCTCTGTGTATTTTCAGCCCAGCAGCAGTGACTCCCAGGATCAGGACAAGTTCATGTCTCTCTTCTACACTGTCATTATCCCCATGACCAACCCCCTCATATATACGCTGAGGAACAGGGATGTGAAGGGAGCGATGAAGAAGGTGCTTTGGGAGGGCTCTGACTGCAGATGATGGGTGAGGAGGACAGTTTAATAGAAGGACTTTGAACGCCAGAACTATTCAGATATATATGTGTGGCCCATGAGTTATCTAAAATTTCCTTTGACAACTCTGCTGGGGATTTGTTTCCTTCATTTCCGATGAATAAGTTTTTGTATTCATTTCAACTTCCAGAGATGCTGATTCAGTGTTTTGACAGCATCTGCTTTGTAGTTACTGTTTTAACAGCTCCAAGGATTTTTTATTTGCACTCCCATTTGGGTACATTGTTCACATCTATTTGCAAAAAGACGCGTTTATATTACATGAAGCCCAAATAAGAACATAAAACCACTGAAACACTATAAGGAATATTATTACTAATATTTTCTAGGAGTTACTAGAAGATACCATTCATTCTTTTATTTGGATCATGGCTCTACTAAAATTCCATGGTTTGATGATTTGATCAGACATTTTTCACTGATGTAGGTGGAGCACTTGTGGGGAAAACAAAGCTGAATCTCAAAGACAATCTTGCTGCATTAATCCCGGTAAAACCATTCAGACATCAGGTGCAACTGTAACCTCAGCAGCGCAGCAGCCATATTGTTAGGATCATTTCAGAGAAGGCCGCGCCGGGGACTCGCTGAGCGAAGGGCACGATGCGCTTTTGGCAGTGACACTGGCAGCCCTTCGTTGGTAAGAACACCAGGTAGTCCTTACGTGTATTTTCGTTCACAGCGGGAGAAAAACACCGATGTGAGGTACAAAGTTGGTTATTTTAATTTTGTGAACCACCTAGTTCCTCTCTAAAATGAGATTTTTAAATGAGGAGATTTTGAGGTCATTATATCTGAGCAGCATATGACCCAAGTTCCACTGCATATTCTACACATTTTACCTCCTGTGACGCAGCAAAAGTTTCAAAGGGTAAAATATATTTAGATTATTCTCATCATGCCATTTTATAAACTCTTTGATTTAGGCATCAGTTGATTAAGACCTTAGAATCTCACCTCTGCCAAAAGTCCCGTGAAATTTGAATTTAGTGAATATTGGAAATGGACTCTGATTTCCAGGAAATCCCATGTTTGGTGGAGATGTCCTCAGACTCATCAGAAGGAAATTGAAAAAACAAATATTGTGTGTATTAATTTAAAAATATGTGCCTAAGCTTTAGTAGTAGCTGTCTAATTGTGAAATAACTATCACAGAGTTCTGAATTATGAGTAACAAAATAAACATTCCAGAAAAAATTAATCTGCCATTCTAGGTCTTAGATCCCCACTCAAGCTCAGTTTATAGCATAAATTTATTTTCAGGTATAGATTCTGTTTGTGTCAGTTAAATGTCATGAATAGTGTGTTTTTCTCTGGAGGTTAGAGCTTTGACTGTGCTATCATCAAATAAATATTTATGATTTTTGGTAGATTTCCCCAGCATCTACCACAGGGCCAGTAAGTGCATTTGTGTCTCTTAGTGGAGACAAAAGCATGACAACTGTCACACAGTTCCCTATCCTAGCAGCTAACCATCCTCCTGGGTCCTGAACCCCCTCAGCCAATTTGCCTGAGAAGTGGTCTTGCAAGCTGGACATGGCGGTGTGGGTAAATTATATACAGGGTCAAGATTCTATCTATATTCCTAACAGCACCACACTCTTCACCCTTGAGTTAAACACTTGTGAAACCAAGGATTTTGACCCCACGGTAATGCCGAACATATACATGTTTAAAAGCAGTTTGGAGTGCTGTGTATTCTGAATGGTAAGAAATTTCCCCCTCTCTTATTACTCATTCAGGTCTTGATAGTTATGCCCAAAGAGTAACTTACAAATCCCTCAATGATACTTTCTTTGGTGCAGAAACCCTCAGGGTCACATGACATCACAAAGCCCATTTTCCTGAGTGAGCAGCTACTTGTCTGGTCCTAAGGACTGCCACAAAAACAAACAAACAAACAAACAAAAACAGATTTATTTGTTTTAAGCAAATGCCTGAGTGTCATTTGGATTTGTATATTACTTTAGAATAAACTATAGATAATAAAGGTATCTAGATCTCAAGGTAAAATAATTAAAATAAAAACACTTAAAAGATACCACATACCCCCAGAATTCTGGAAATTAAAGCAAAAATAAACAAATGGGATCTAATCAAAATTAAAAGCTTCTGCACAACAAAGGAAAATATAAGCAAAGTGAAAAGACAGCCTTCTGAATGGGAGAAAATAATAGCAAATGAAGCAACTGACAAACAACTAATCTCAAAAATATACAAGCAACTTATGCAGCTCAATTCCAGAAAAATAAATGACCCAATCAAAAAATGGGCCAAAGACCTAAATAGACATTTCTCCAAAGAAGACATACGGATGGCTAACAAACACATGAAAAGATGCTCAACATCACTCATTATCAGAGAAATGCAAATCAAAACCACAATGAGGTACCACTTCACACCAGTCAGAATGGCTGCGATCCAGAAGTCTGCAAGCAATAAATGCTGGAGAGGGTGTGGAGAAAAGGGAACCCTTTTACATTGTTGGTGGGAATGCAAACTAGTACAGCCACTATGGAGAACAGTGTGGAGATTCCTTAAAAAATTGCAAATAGAATTGCCTTATGACCCAGCAATCCCACTGCTTGGCATACACACCGAGGAAACCAGAATAGAAAGAGACACATGTACCCCAATGTTCATCGCAGCACTGTTTATAATAGCCAGAACATGGAAACAACCTAGATGTCCATCAGCAGATGAATGGATAAGAAAGCTGTGGTACATATACACAATGGAGTATTACTCAGCCATTAAAAAGAATACATTTGAATCAGTTCTAAGGAGATGGATGGAACTGGAACCGATTATACAGAGTGAAGTAAGCCAGAAAGAAAAACACCAATACAGTATACTAACGCATATATATGGAATTTAGAAAGATAGGGATGATGACCCTGTATTCGAGACAACAAAAGAGACTCAGATCTATAAAGTGAACTGTTGGACTCTGGGGGAGAGAGGGAGGGAGAGGGTGGGATGATTTGGGAGAGTGGCATTGAAACATGTATACTATCATGTAAGAAACGAATTGCCAGTCGATGTCCAATGCAGGATGCAGGATGCTTGGGACTGGTGCAAGGAGAGGACCCAGAGAGATGGTATGGGGTGGGAGATGGGAGGGGATTCGTGCTTGGGAACGCATGTACACTCGTGGTGAATTAATGTTAATGTTTGGCAAAACCAATACAGTAATGTAAAGTAAACTAAAGTTAAAATAAAAATTAAAAAAAAAAAAAGATACCACATACCAAAGTTCAGTTCTGTTTTGTAAATTTTTCAAATGATGTCTACCTTTTCAAGCTGTCCCTTTTTAGTTCCCAGAACAGGGATTGAGCCCATGGCCCCTGCAGTAAACGCATGGAGCCTATACCCTGGAACGCTAAGGAATTCCCTCCTTTTGAATTCTTAATATGTGTGAAATGGCTGCAGTGTGTGTATCCAGGCCTTGGCTAAATTATATGATCCCATCTGGAGTTCAGAACTGTCAATACACCCAAGAGTAAGTCATAATCTTTCATCATTTTTGCTTTCTGAGGAACACAAGGTGAACACAGTGTGCTCAGGCAATGTGTCACCTTGGAAGCCTGAAGTGTCAGTCAGACTCCTATGAAACCAGCACCAGATTGACTAACAATTAGAAAATAATACAAAACAAGAGCAAAAACATGTGCAATGTCTGTGAGGCCCCAAACTAGTCAGACACTGCTTCCTGAACTTAGGTTTTTAAAATGGAATATATAAAATAAATGAGGGACTCTCACTTGTTTAACTTGTATCGTACAAGTCAGCAAAGGAAGGCTTGAGAGTTTCTCACCTGATATGTGTCCTCACCTTTGTAGTCGTGTTCTGGCTTTTAGGACTCTTATTCCTCAGAATAACTGTAGTCTGTATACTGTATGTTTATCACATTCTAAACAGACCCTATCTACCCTGCTAAAAACATTAGTAGAATGGTAATCTGCATATAGTGACCCCTGTAATATCCTCATTTATCTCCTAGTCAGTAGATTTCAGTGTTAACTGTTTTCCCAGGGTTCTGCTAACCAGGTTCACTGAGGATGGAAGAACAGATTATAGTTGCCTGTCAACTCTTTCCTCTGTAGGTGTGCTCTTTTCTGATGCCTGTTTGTATTATGACTGAGAGCTTCTTCCATCTTTTCAGTATTATAGCATAGCTCAAACTTGATATGGCAGACTTGGAACCACAGTGTATAGAAGTGTGTTGTGGACGTGGTTTCCTGGGAAGGGGTGCTCTGTGTAAATGCAGAAATGAGAAGTTGTATGTCTCTTGAATCAGAGGGTTCAGGGGAAGGTGTCCCTGAGGCAGCTGTAGGGATTGGGTATTCATGCTCCTTTTAAACAATTATTCTACTGATTTATATTGTTTGGTGGATTCTTTAACCATTTTGTAGTGAATTAAATCCACAATGTCTTTAGAAGCTGCAAGTTCTTCTAATTAGGTGACCATCTGAGGGTAATTTTAAGCTCTTTTGAGAGTGAAACTCTTCAGTTGTGATAAGTGAAAGTCGCTCCATCGTGTCCAACTCTGTGACCAGATGGACTGTAGCCCATGAGGCTCCTCTGTTCATAGCATTCCCCAGGCAAGAATACTGGAGTGGGATGCCATTTCCTTCTCCAGGGGATCTTTCTGACCCAGGGATCTTCCTTGGGGGTTGAACCTGGGTATCTTGCATTGCAAGCAGATATTTTACCCTCTGAGCCACCGGGGCAGCTGTTGCCATACCTGTGGCTTTAGTCTCACTGAAGCATCCTAGGTGTTTCCATTGATTAGGTTATTGGGGATACTCAGGATCAATGGAATGTCAGTGTTAGTTGTCAAAATCTTTCTCAGGAGCCCGGTCCTGATTTTGTCTTAGCCGGTCATAAGTAGTGCTTACTAAATATTCTTCAGTCCTTATTTCCTGCGTTTGATGATTGTTAAATAGTCTCCCAAGATTCTCTTTGGAAAGTTTCTTAATGATGCATCCACTCAATGAGAATTCTGTTTGGTTTAATATAAGTAAAGTGAGCACCATAGCCATCAATGTGTCATTTTATCCTGAGATCAACCTCTCTCTGAATTTACTCCCCATCTTGGAAAAAGCCTCCAGTACTTCCCAAAGAATATTTCTCATATTCCTCCCCAGCATGTTCTATTTTGGTTTCTATTTGGTTTTAAATAACACACATTACTATGTTATTACACACAGCTGGATGTACACATCCACAAACACACACTGTGTATGCAACCACTTTTAGATCAATATCTTAACTCTTTCCTGAGGATGAACAGTAGAAGGAAACGTTTTCTTTAGCTTATATCACTTAGAAGATACAGGTTTATATATGGTGTAATTTCAGTGTTTTCTGAAATAAGGACAAATACACACAAGTCAATGTGGTAATATTTTATTCTTGCAAGTCACATTAAAAAGAAAACTGATAGAATTTGCTGCACTAAGGAGCTTCATGGAAGAGATCAGGCTCCTTTTGCTGTTATGATGGATAAACAAAATGTTAAACTTTTAGAAGTGCCATTCCTTCAGGCTCTGGATTGATATTGGGATCACAAAGAGAAGGCAGTCTTTGTACATAGATAAAGTTAGAGTATTTTCTTTTATTAACTATGTAGAAATTTTTGTCTTAAACAATAGTGAAAATCTGACCTAGGAGAGAAAAAATAAGCAGGATGAAAGAAATGAATAATAACTCTTATTTTCATTTATTTTGTTCCATATCTTATGAGATACAAATTGAGCAAGTTTAAAGAGTACAAAGTGTGATTTGATATACCTATATATGGTAAAGTGATTACTATATGGTGTTAGCTAAGATCTTTATCTTGTCAAATATTTATTCCCCTTAAAAAATTTAAAAAAAGTTTATTATTTTGACTCCTCAGAAATTTTTTGGCTGGAAGTTTGTGCCTTTTTACCAATATCTCCCCATTCTTATGCCACTTTAGCCCTGGTAACCACCATTCTATCCACTGTTTGTAACACTGTTCAGTTTTTCTGATGCCACATGTATGTAAGATCATACAGCATTTGTCTTTCTCTACTGACATTTCACTGAGCAGAATGCTGTCAAGGTCCATCCATATTATTGCAAAGGGCAGTATTTCATTCCTTCTCATGAATGATAATATTCCTTTGGATATGCATAGAATTTTTTCTTTAGCCATTCACCTCTTTGGTCACCTATGTTTTTTCTGTATCTTGTCTAATGTGAAAAATGAGGCCATCGAACATGGGAGTGCAGATAGTGATTTCATTTTATTAGGTGTACCTAGAATTTGGATTGCTGGATATCATGGAAGTTCTATCTTTAGATTTTTTGGTATCTTCATATTATTTTTCAGAGTGGCTTACCAACTTACATTCCCATCAACAGTACATAGGTATTCCTTTTCCAACTTCACCAACTGTTGTTATCTTTTATCTTTTTAATGATAGCTATTCCTTTACTTTCTTCCAGCCTCATTGAGGAATAATATTTTCTTCTAGAAGTTTTATGACTTCATGTCTTGTATACAGTATTGCATAAGTTTGAGATATATAGAGTAGTGATTTGAGTTACATACATCATGAAATGATGATCACAATGCGTGTGTGTGTATATATTGTTTTTCAGATTCTTAACCTTTATCGGGTACAAAAATAGTTATAGAATATTGGCTATAGTTTCCTCTGCTGTACAGTAGGTCCTTGTTTTAGTCAGCCTTTATCTTGTTCTCTTCTAGAGATACAAGAGATACAATCTTCTCCTGGGTTTCGACGGAAAGTCTCAGGAGCCTTATTTTCTCAGCCTTGAAAGACTGTTGTAGATTAAGTTCTGCCCCTCAAAGACATCTAGATTAGCTATTTAGCCTCTGCTTCATGAAGCTTCAAGATTTGGCAACTGCCTTACCGAAGAGGACTATGTGTTAGAGAAATGACCCCTTACCCTAGTGAGTTTTTAACAACAGACTAGTTCCAAATAGGAAAAGGAGTACGTCAAGGCTGTATATTGTCACTCTGCTTATTTAACTTATATGCAGAGTACATCATGAGAAACACTGGGCTGGAAGAAGCACAAGCTGGAATCAAGATTGTTGGGAGAAATACCAATAACCTCAGATATGTAGATGACACCACCCTTACAGCAGAAAGTGAAGAGGAACTAAAAAGTCTCTTGATGAAAGTGAAAGTGAGAGTGAACAAGTTGGCTTAAAGCTCAACATTCAGAAAACGAAGATCATGGCATCTGGTCCCATCACTTCATGGGAAATAGATGGGGAAATAGTAGAAACAATGTCAGACTTTATTTTGGGGGGGCTCCAAAATCACTGCAGATGGTGATTGCAGCCATGAAATTAAAAGATACTTACTCCTTGGAAGGAAAGTTATGACTAACCTAGATAGCATATTGAAAAGCAGAGACATTACTTTGCCAACAAAGGTCCATCTAGTCAAGGCTATGGTTTTTCCAGTGGTCATGTATGGATGTGAGAGTTGGACTGTGAAGAAAGCTGAGTGCTGAAGAATTGATGCCTTTGAACTGTGGTGTTGGAGAAGACTCTTGAGAGTCCCTTGGACTGCAAGGAAAGCCAACCAGTCCATTCTAAAGGAGATCTGTCCTGGGATTTCTTTGGAAGGAATGATGCTAAAGCTGAAACTCCAGTACTTTGGCCAGTTCATGCAAAGAGTTGACTCATTGGAAAAGACTCTGCTTCTGGGAAGGATTGGGGGGCAGGAGGAGAAGGGGACGACAGAGGATGAGATGGCTGGATGGCATCACCGACTCGATGGACAGTGAGTTTGAGTGAACTCTGGGAGTTGATGATGGACAGAGAGGCATGACATGCTGCAATTCATGGGGTCATAAAGAGTCAGACACGACTGAGAGACTGAACCAAAATGAACTGAAGCACAGTGGAGTGCAGGATAGATTATTCCATACTTTTGAAACTTTGCTCTGGCTTTCTGGCTTCCCAGGGAGTCCACCGGAAATAGAAATGTCCACTGGAAACATCTGGCCATAGTTAAGTCTCTTTAAGTTTTCAGGTTGTCACTCTAGCCTTACATGAGTGTTTGACTTTTCATGTTTTCATGCCAAAGTCCCTCTCTATGGGCCATGCTCAATCCTCATCTACAACCACACTCTTCAAATGCTCTATGAGAAAAAAAAAGGCAGTTTCCCTCAGCTCATCTCAGAAGTGTTCGGTGTTTTCTGTTATTCATGTCTACATCACTCTCATCACTTTCACAACTTTCTAATGGCTTCAGAAATATGGTTGCTAAAATTAATTTGGCCTTTCCAAGTACAATTGTTCATCAGTATTGGCCAGGGGCTGTTTCAGGCACTTCCTCCCACCCACTCCTATACCAGAATAACTGGATGTTCAAATCCTTTATGAGGAATGACAGATCAAATGGACCCATGTTTGGTTGAGTCTGTGGCTAAGGAGGAGTGACTGTACTTGCAGTGGGAACTTTGGTCAGTTGTAACCTAATGCACCTTATTGGGAAATGAAATTCACAAATGGCTACTTTGAATGAAATGATATATTTTCAGCATTTATTTGCTGAAAAGGAAAAATGTAAGCATCTAGATGATTATAGAGTATGGAACTTTTGTGCCAGAAAATGATTATGTTATCAGTGAGGCTAGCTGTGATGGTTTGAAAGAAAACTCCAAGAGGTTGATATAAAAAAATCATATCTTCTGTATTACAAAAAATATAATCAGAAAACACTCATACTCAGTACAAGCAGAGATAAGTATAGTACAGAACTCAACAATTCAGCAATCTATTTTCACTTAAATAAAGAAAAATCCTTGTTGAATTATTTCATTAGCAGAATAATACCTGAAAAACCATCCAACTTACCATTATTAAATAAGAAATATTTAAGAATAACATATTTGCACAAAGACACATTGAGCTTACCAGACAATTATTTCTGATTTTTATATTGTTTTATAAATTTCCTTCAGTATCTTCCCTTTTATTATATGCTATTAAATACTGAAAAGTATTAAAATCTCTGGTAAATGAAAATATTTTTGGCTACTAGTAAATTATGCATTTTTGTATGCTATATTATGCAAATAGAAATATAGAAATATACACAATACACGTCTTTTCAATCANGAAGCTTGAGGCATTTTCACAGTTAGTCTTTTGTTGACAAACAAGAGGGTGCTAGAGAGTTACTATGTAAGAGTATCTTCTGTGTTTCAGGCACTGACCGAAGCACTTTCTATGCAATTTGTCACAACAACTCTGTGAGCTTGGCATTATCATGATTTCTGCTAAATATGTGAAGGAACTGAGGGTTAAAGAGGTGCAGTGATTTTATCCGAATGATGTACTTAGTAAATCACAGAGGCAGGATTCCAACAGACTCTAAAATATGAGTTCTTAACTGCTGGGGATACTGTCTTTATGATGTATGAACTACAAAGATAACTCAAAAGTTTCCCAAAAATTAAATCTAGATGTTTGAAATAGGTTACAAATATGTACTGCCTTAGTCCTTCCCTGGACGATTGAAATATTTAGACTGGCTTTCTTGCTTCTGCTTTGTGTAGAGAAAAATATTTCTTTCTGCAAATGGACAGATAATAAAATTTACAGTGAATGATTTTATTCAAATGGGAACAATATATTTTAATAAGTAAAGTCATGGAACCTTTGATATGGAGTCTGTAATCACGTCTATTGATTGGAAAACTTTTATTGGAAGTGATTTAGAATTCACTGTCCATACTGTATGTTCTAGAGGGACTAAGCCTGAGAAACTCTCATTGTTACCACTTTCAGTGAAAACTAAGCAAAGCATCAATGAGTTTTTGTTTTCTTTCTTTATGTCTTTTAAAATTGCTTAATATGATAGAGCAAATACTCTGTTTCAACCTTTCGTGTGCACTTCCTATAATTTCAGACCTCACATTAATCATTCTCTTTTTCATAAAATCATCTGGTCTCATTTTAGAAATCAACCTCTGTCTGTATGTCTCTCTTTTTCATAGACACACACACCGCACACAAACCATGAGGCAATATTAATAGTAAATAATACCTATGAGGAGAAATATCTCATAATAGTACCATAGCCTGGAAAAGAGTTTAGTATAGTAGATTCACAGAATAATTTTGTCAAAGAAGTGATAATATGTAAGAAGTTTCAAAACTGTAAGTGTTTTAGAAATGGAATTTAGGGGTTATAGCCTTCTTGAATATTCTGAAAAGAATTATCCTTCCTAAAAGAATTGCCTCACTTCCCTGCTCGAAAACTTCCAGTGGTTTTCAATTGCCTCCAACTCAGATTCCAAATTCTTTACTATGGCATACAAGAGCCTTCATAATCCTTTTCTTTTCTTTCTTTTTCTTTTTTATTTTAACTTTATTTTACTTTACAATACTGTATTGATTTTGCCATACATTGACATGAATCCACCACGGGTGTACATGCGTTCCCAAACATGAACCCCCTCCCACCTCCCACCCCATAACATCTCTCTGAGTCATCCCCATGCACCAGCCCCAAGCATCCTGCATCCTGCATCGGACATAGACTGGCGATTTATTTCTTACATGATAGTAATCCTTTTCTTACCTCTCTAGTATTTTCTTTTTCTATCCTCAATTTCCCATCTTTAGAATTTTTAAAAAATTTATTCATTTCATTTATTGTTGGCTGTGGTGGGTCTTCATTGATGTGTTGGGACTTTTTCCATTTGCAGTGCACAGGTTTCTCTTTTTGTGGAGCATGGCATCTGGGGCACGTAGTCTTCATTAGTTGTGATGCACGGCCTCAATAGTTGTGGTTCCTGGGCTCTAGCGCACCGGCTCAGTAGTTATGGTGCACGAGCTTCGTTGCTCTGAGGCATGTGGGAACTTCCCAGATCACAATCAAACCCATGTCTTCTTCACTGACAGACATATTCTTATTCACTGAGCCTCCAGGGAAACCCGCTCATCCTTAGAATTTCCCAACATTAATACCTGAATGTTCATGTCTATCTGGTTTTTCTCATTCTGAAATTCTCTGACCACCACAACTAATACTGCTCTCAAGATATTGACTATTGTATTGCCCTTCATTTTGTCTTCAGATCACTCATTACTATCCAGAGTTTTCATTGTTTCTTAAAAAAAAAAATTCTTATTTATTTTCTAATCTGCCTCAGTATAATGACAGATTTATAGATCAGGAAATTTGTCTTTTTAAAACAAAATCATTATATGTGTAGAACAGTGCCTGACATACAGGAGACAATCAAGATGTATTGTAATCCATGCAGTTGAATGCAGTTGAATCAACATGTACTGTATGAATACATCAATATACTTAAAGACTTAGGTGATTTTTTCTTATATCAGATAGAAATATGTGTCCTCAGTGTTTATTTCATAGTGGTTATTTTCCCAGGCTATATGGCCATTGAGATTATGTATAAAATATGTAATAAATATATAAAGTATATGCTATATAAATATAGTATATACAAATATCTCTGAATATAAACATTTATATATTTATTATTTTGGCTTCAAGACACTTTTGTGCTTGTAAGATACTGTGGTGATCCCATGGACTGAATCTTATTTGTTTTTGTGTACGGAAATCCAGTTTTATAAATGTAGACTTATATTTGCCTCTGAAGAGAGACTGATTTTGGGGTAGAATGAGATGCATGCCAGAGGATGCAAGACAACACCATCTCTGATTCTATTACTGATTCTTCACTCAGCCCCACTGTCTTGTGTCTTAGCCAAAGGGATAGAGAGTCTGGTGGCAGAAGCTAAAGATAGTGGAGGGCCTCTGTTGGGCTATTTTCTCAGTGACTGAGTAACGAAACTCAAGGGAAGAGAGAGATATTCTACACTGAGATAGGCAAAGTGGAGAGAGGCACAGGTGCTTTAAACTCCAGAGAACACAGGGCTGATGCAAGAACTTCCTGGGAACTGCCAGAAACAGTTCATTTTGGCCAGACTGCAGGGATTGTTGTTGTTGTTTAGTCGCTAAGTCGTGTCTGACTCTTTTGTGACCCTGTGGACTGTACCCGCCAGGCTCCTCTGTCCATGGGATTTCCTAGGCAAGAATGCTGGAGTGGGTTCACCATTTCCTTCTCCAGACAATCTTCTGACCCAGGAACTGAACCTGTGTCTCCTGCATTGGCAGGTGGGTTCTTTAACATTGAGCCACCTGGGAAGTCTAGGTGAGATTGAAATAGTAAATAAAATAGTGGATAAAACAACAGCCTGTTTCAGGAAACACAGGCTGGAGTCGTATCATATCACTTGGCATTGCTCTTGCCACATAGGAGGACATTCAGAAATGTTTGCTGAAAAAGTGTTCTCTGACATCTGTGGAGACTTTAGCATTTCACCATGGGATATCAAGTGGGCAAAGATGGAGGGGAAGGCAGGCTCTGAGCTTTGCAAGAAACAGAAGGAAGAAAATTATGAAAAGTCCTTCTTGGGAGGTTTCTTCTCTCTGGACTTTCCCTCAGCTCTACATCCGGCTGGCACAACAGAAATCTCTGCTTTTATTATTTGCCACCGTTTCTATCTAGAGTTCCCAGAAAGGTCTCACATGAACTCTGTTCCTGGTGAGCAGAACCCTCTTTTTTTTTCCCCTTCTCATCTAAGTTGCTCATCACTACTGTTCTGCCAGTGCCTGCTTTGACAAAGTGATGCTATGTCGGGCACCAGTGGTCTCAGAGCTGCCAATGTGACAAATGTTGAGGCAGCCTTGAGTTTTCTGGGTCCCAAAATGCCAACGACTTCCACCACTTTGCACTCAAAGTGTAGAAGGGCTCTCTACCTTAAAGTATCAACTTCTAGTGTGTAGATCTTTCTCTTCTAGTTAAAGAGAAATGTGCAAGAGAAAGTGGCCCCTGTGATTATCTCCATCCTTTCATCAAAGACTCTGCCCTTTCATTCAGGGGTCTTTGAAGGGTGGTGGGGGATGGCCAGGTGAAGTATGTTTAGCTCTTGGGTAGAAGACATATGAAAATTTAGAATTTAAGCTACTGCCACTTCATGCTGTGTGGACTGAATAACAAAGGAAACCTGCCTGCAGAGAGAGAAGGAAAAAGTAGATTTGAGAAAAAGGAAGAGGGTCACACAGTGCTCATCTTCAAGTTTGACTCATTTCTTAACAGCCTTGACCAGGTAAAGGTCATTGTACTTACCAGATGCTCATATCAGGATGCAAGTGTCTTCTGGGAAAAGCCTTTGGCTTCCAAGTCAGCCTCCAGCATAATGGGAAAAATAAAAGAGAGAGAATGTTTCCTTTGCCTCCAGATATACAAGGATGAGAGATGGAATGATTCTTGTGGAGGATATGTCTGGCTTAGGGAGAACTGGAGTGACCACATGACTTCCTTACACTGAAATTTACAGCTTCTTTGTAGCTTCTGGGAACCCAGTCTCCCTCAACTCCAGTAATAGTTACTTATCCCCATGTGGGTTTCCCAGTATCAACCCTGGGGATAATGTACCTGATAGACAATTCTCCAGGAGATTCAGGGAATTATAAGATGTGGAAGTTGTTAATAGTCTTTCAGAAAGGGTATTAGAAAATCCTTCCCCCAACAGGCCCTGAGACAACAAATATCAAAGATTTGGTTCAGTTCAGTTCAGTTGCTGAGTCATGTCCAACTCTTTGCAACCCCAGGGACTGCAGCACGCCAGGCCTCCCTGTCCGTTGCCAACTCCCGAAGTTTACTCAAATTCATGTCCACTGAGTCAGTGATGCCATCCAACCATCTCATGCTCTGTTGTCCCCTTCTCCTCCTGCCTCAATGTTTCCCAGTATCAGGGTCTTTTCAAAGGAGTCAGTTCTTTGCATCAGGTGGCCAAAGTATTGGAGTTTCAGGTTCAGCATCAGATCTTCCAATGAATATTCAGGACTGATTTCCTTATTGGACTTGTGGGATCTCCTTGCAGTCCAAGGAGTCTTAAGAGTCTCTTCCAATACCACAGCTCAAAAGCATCAGTTCTTTGGCATTCAGCTTTCTTTATAGTCCACCTCTCCAGTTACCACAACTCCAATGACCACGAGTAGAACCAGACTAACCATGATGTCTGTGTTGGAGACGGAGGGCCGATAAGTTACTGTGGAGGAAGGAGAAGGGGCCCAGACTTCAGGTTTGAGTCCTGACCTTGCTAAAGGGGTACATAAAGGCTCCAGCTTTATCTGAGAAGAAGCTCCACCCCAGCCTCCTCCTTACCCCATCTCAGGTTGAGGGTCTCCTGAAGCCCCTTGCGCTGCACATTGTACGTGTATCTCTGCTCCTCTTCAAAAGAGACCACAGGGCCACCCACTTCTGGAAGGTTCCATTCCCTGAAGGCCTGATCTCTACAAACTCCATGTCTTGGGTATGGCCCTCTGTGTCACACTGCCATGTCAGTGAGATCTCTTCAGGGTAGAAGCCCAGGGCCCAGCACCTCAGGGGGACCTCACAGTCAGAGATGGGGTGCGGGGTCACAAGTTTCTCTGGAGGGTCTGTGGAGGATAAATCAGAAAATTCCCATTTAGTGCTACCTCCATGGGTCCCGGAAGCAGCATCCTGAGAATAAACAGGACAGTGGGTTTGAAAAGAAGCAGCACAAACACCAGACACCAGCCTGAACTCAGAGGTCTAGGCATGTTGCCGACTCCTTGGAAAGTTCTGCATTCAGGGTGAGAGCCAAGGTAGGAGTTACTATGTAAGGGAATGAATACAGAGTCATGGTCCTGACTTGGGTGGAGGCCGAATGACTCAGAAAAGCTGGAGTCAGGTCTCCAAACATGTTCTCAGGGTGAGACCCGGCCCTGAGAGACAGTCATGGTTCACAAGATGGCACCCAGGGGGAAGGGGCCCCGCTAACCAGTTATCTCAGGGATGGGTTCCTGCTTCTTCCCCAAAGAGACTGGATTCCTTAATCGTCCTTCAGAGAAGTGGGGCCACTGGAGAGTCACTCTCTTGTACATAATATCAAAACCTTGGTGAATTCCTCCCTCTGCTGATAGGAATCGGGGTGCTGTTTCCACATTGACCTCACTTTCTTCTACTCGTTGGAAGCCAGGTCCAGCCCTAGGAGGGATCAGGGAGGCCCCCATGGCCCTCATACACGCGCAGCAGCATGTCCTTCCCATTCTCCAGGTGCCTGTGGAGACACCCTCTGCAGTCCCCATCCAGGTAGTTCCAACTGTTCCCCACAGCACCGCCCTGCTCAAGCTTGAGCTTGGAGATCTGAGCGTCTGCATCCGCTGCAGCCCAGAAGCACAAGTCCTCATTCAGGGCAAGGTGATTGTTGCTGTCGTAGGCAATCTACCAGAACCCAAGGCAATAACTTTGCAAATATGCAATTATACCTCTTTCAGGAGAAGATGGAGATAGGTGTTTCTGTCTGTTCCCTCAACATTGAGCCCTGGGTGGGCGGGTGCAGGTAGCCAGTTACAGGCTGTTTCTTTTTTTGCTGCTGTCCTGTTGGACCCAGAAATGCAAGCCATTGAACCAGGTGATCAAGGAGTGTGCCCTCTGGCAGCAGCCACAACACCTGGGCAGCCATACGTGTGCACAAATTCTTTTCACAGAGACACCAGTGACCTGGGGTGGGACAGAGGGAGAGCATGGTGATGGCACCTGTTGGCTTCTCAGGTTTTGGCGAGGATTGCAGGTGACCCCTAGATATGTGTTAGAAGTCTTAGCTTTTAATGTAAGGAAATAGGCTTTTTTCAGGGACAAGCTGGAGGTTTCAGTCCATGTCTGTGTGCTGTGCCCTGAAGAGATAGCCACAGTGAGTCTGGGTGAGCCTGTTTCTTAGTTCATTATAGCCTCATGGATTTCATGGACACAAACTTCGTTGACTTTCAGAGGGGTTTTGGAGGCCCATGTCTCAAGTGTAAGTCTTCAAAGTGAGGGTCCCAGACATGCAACACTTTGTTTCTCAGGGAGAAATTGGCAGTGGTGATTGCAGCCATGAAATTAAAAGACAATACTCAATGGAAGGAAAGTTATGACCAACCTAGACAGCATATTAAAAAGCAGAGACATTACTTTGCCAACAAAGGTTCATCTAGTCAAGGCTATGGTTTTTCCAGTGGTCATGTATGGATGTGAGAGTTGAACTATAAAGAAAGCTAAGTGCCAAAGAATTGATGCTTTGGGACTGTGATGTTAAAGAAGACTCTTGAGAGTCCCTTGGACTGCAAGGAGATCCAACCAGTTCATCCTAAAGGAGATCAGTCCTGGGTGTTCATTGGAAGGACTGATGTTGAAGCTGAAACTCCAATACTTTGCCCACCTGATGTGAAGTACCAACTCATTTGAGAAGACCCTGATGTTGGGAAAGATTGAGGCAGGATAGAAGGGGTCGACAGAGGATGAGATGGTTGGATGGCATTGCTGACTCACTGGACATGGGTTTGGATGGACTCTGGTAGTTGGTGATGGACAGGGAAGCCTGGCGTGCTGCGCTTCATGGGGTTGCAAGGATTCAGACACGACTGAGCAACTGAATTGAATTGAAATTGATTTTAGTTTGGGTTTTTCTTATAGCTTCACCCAGCTAGTTCATGCATTTCTTTTCAAAGGAGTTGTTTTGGGTAAAACTGTAGATTCAGTGTGCCCAAGGGAGGAGGGGAGATCTGGAGCCTGTATGTCACGAGTGAACAGGAACTTTCTAGTTTTTTGCTCGGCTTCCTCTCTCCTTGTCTCTCTCATTGCCATTTTTGTTTCGCCTTGTGTTTCTGTCTGTCCCTCTTTTTCTCATTCTCTAGTTCTTGTTCTATTCAAGACCTTTAAAAAAACCTTTTTATTTTGAAATAGTTGCAGATTAACAGAAAGGTCTAAAGATAGTATAGATAGTTCTTGGGTACCTTTTACCTTTTTCCCAATGGTTATATATTCTATAACTATAATACAATTTAAAAGCTAGGAAACTGACATTGGTACAACGTATATATAGAGTTCCGTGTAATTTTTTCATGTAGATTCCTGTAGTCATCATCATGATCAAAATATGGATTTACCCCTTGACCACTCACATCTTCTTTGTGATACCGCTTTATAGTCATACTCATTTCCTCCCCTCCCCTACACCCTCCATAGACCATCACTCACTCCTGGGCACAACTATCTTGATCCCCATCTCTATTATTCTGTCATTTTTGTGGATGGGATATAGATGGGATCATATAATATTTAACCTATTAAGATAGACATTTTCTTTTTTTTTTTTTCTCTTTCAAGAAGAGACCTTTCCTGGGTACCTTTATTTTTTTTTTAATTTTTATTTTAACTTTATTTTACTTTACAATACTATATTGGTTCTGCCATACATTGACATGAATACACCATGGGTGTACATGCATTCCCAAACATGAACCCCCTTCAACATAATACCCTTGAGATGTTGTGTGTATTAGTAGCTTATTCCTTTTTTATTGCCAAATAGTATTTCATAGTTTGGATGTGCCAGCACTTGTTCAGAACATTTTATTTGTTTTCAGCTTCTTGCTGTTACAGATAAAACTGGTATGAATAATTGTGCACAGGTTTTTGTGTGGAATACATTTTTGTTTCTCTGTCATAAATGCCAAAGAGCATGATTACTGGGCTCTAAGGCAAGTGTATATTTGGTTTTTAAAAGAAACATCCAAGCTCTTTTATAAAGCAGATGTATCGTTTTATATTCTGATTAGCAATGTATGAGTGATTCAGTTTTTCCACAATGATGCCAACATTTGGTATTGTTCTGATATTTTTTGTCTTGGTTGTTCTAGTAGGTAGGTAGTGATATCTCTTCTTGTTCTTAGTCTGCATTTTCCTGAAGGTTAGTGATGCCAAACGTCTTTACATGTGCTTATTTACCATTCATATATTTGCATTGGTGAGTTATTTGCTGAAATGCTTTTTCATTGAGTTGTTTTCTGATTGTAGAGTTTTGTGAGTTGTTTGTATATTCTAGATATGAGTGTTTTGTAAGATAAGTAGCTTGAAACTATTTTCTTCCAGTTTGTAGCTTATCTTATTATCCTCTTAACAGAGTCTTTAACAGAAAAATGCTCTTTATTTTGATGAGTCCTCATTTGTACATTTAAAAAAGAAATAGATTATGCTTTCAGTGTATTATATTCCAATACAAAATAAGAATTTTACAAAATAGCATAGGAAAAAAACATGTAATTGCAAGTAAGCATTTCTAGATAAAGTCAAATTATTATCCAACATTATTATGCCAATTAATATTTACAGCAACAAGATAGAAATGGGAAGAAATGTTAATTGCATGTCTGTAATTCCCTCCATCTCTGCATACTGTATGCAGTACTAATCTTTACATTTGAGTAAATATTATCATAGAATTTAACTAGTAGAGAGATTACTGAGAAAATCCTGAGTATTTTAAGGAAAAGATAATTTTTCCCCATGGGTAGAATGTTATTAAAAAAACTGGACTTTATGGTTCTATGTGAAATGTTTGGCTATAGCATGTAAATTAGTTAAAGGAGATCTGTATGCTTGTCTGACTAATGACATACAAAAACCAAGATGCTTCAAACCTAAATAGCTTTCCCTGAGATAGCTTGTACTACTAGCTAGAAGTTGTCTATTACTCTGAAAGAAAATATGTTCTAGTGGGGAAAAGAGATTTTATATTTTTTGAAGCTGCCTTTGATGGTTAGGACCAGTGCCTTCCATGGACAGATGCTAATTGTTCCTGCCTTTTGCCTGTATAGTCAAGTGTATAAGTTGTTCTGAAATTAATTGATGTTCAAACTTCAAAACACACAATACCCATCAAGTTTCTTTCAATTTACTTTAACAATTATAGCTATCTTGTTTAACTCAATCATGTGGAAATAAATGCAAAGGTGAGTTGAATTTAAACAAACCATGGAAGTTCCATTTAAGAAATTAATAATTTTTCTGTTTGCTTATGTAAATAATTACAACTTTCAGATAGAAATTGAACAACATCATAGAGGACAGGTAGTTTTCCTTAGCCATATTAGCAGTTTGGGAGTAAAATGTGGTGGTTGACCTTTAATGTATTTACCTTAAAGATTAGGTAGACACTGCCTAATTCCAGTGTTCTTGCCTGGAGAATCCCAGGGCCAGGGGAGCCTGGTGGGCTGCAGTCTATGGGGTCGCACAGAGTTGGACACGACTGAAGCGACTTAGCAGCAGCCTAATTGGTTAAAATACGTTTACTCCTTGGAAGTAAAGTTATGACCAACCCAGAGAGCATATTAAAAAGCAGAGACATTACTTTGTCAACAAAGGTTCGTCTAGTCAAGGCTACGGTTTCTCCAGTAGTCATGTATGGAGGTGAGAGTTGGATTATAAAGAAAGCTGAGCACCAAAGAATTGATGCTTTTGAATTGCGGTGTTGGAGAAGACTCATGAGAGTCCCTTGGACTGCAAGGAGATCCAACCAGTCCATCCTAAAGGATATCAGTCCTGGGTGTTCATTGGAAGGACTGATGTTGAAGTTGAAGCTCCAATATTTTGGCCACCTGATGCGAAGAGCTGACTCATTTGAAAAGACCTTGATGTTGGGAAAGATTGAAAGCAGGAGGAGAAGGGGATGACAGAAGTTCATGATGGACAGGGAGGCCTGGTGTGCTGTGGTTCATGGGGTCACAAGGAGGCGAACACGACTGAGCAACTGAATTGAACTGAAGTGAATTCGTAACTCTGTTACCTATTAAAAGTTGGTTATGAATATTAGATAAAAATTAATTTGCATTTAAAATTAAGTAACTGAATGTGTTCTTATTTATATATGGATAATTTTTTTTGCAATTGTATGAAAAAATATCAAGTGTTTAGTAAAATATTTAAATCATTAAAAGAGGAGAGTTAAGGTAACTGAGAAGTCAAGGGAATTATCTGACTTCTGTCAATTATGAGAAGTTATAAAAGAGGTAGATTAGGTATCCTCTTGCATTCTCCTTGATATTCATTTTCCCTGAGGATTGTTGTCTCTGGGCAGCTAGGTGACATCAGCTAATTAACTGTACAGGACATACATTCCCCAGAGACTTCAGTTAGGTAAACTGTTTTCACCAGACCATTATACTGCAGGTTCATACCAATCTCATGTTTTCATACTGAGCTCTCCATCATAGAGCCAAGACATTATATTCAGAAGGGATCCTGAGAGTTTGAAATTGCCTTCCTATGTCATCCTACCAGCTAGACACAATGCTGATCTTCAGTACCCTGTGAAGGTATTTGAAGTTATCAAGAGAAAGCATCTTCATACTTAGGGAAAACTTAAGGATATTCCAATGCTGGTAGAGTCAACTTATGTACTCACAGCATGCAACCTGCATCCTTAGTCTACATACCCAGGTTCCAATGCCCAGTACTGTATTAAAAGCAGGAACTGGAAATGAGATAGCGAACGAGCTTAAGACACTCACATGAGGGGAATAAGATTGAGAGGACAGGAACTTGATCTCTGTGGACTTTAAGAATTGATAAGTTAGCTTGTTTTCAGTTGCAAGTGTTCTTTAAAGGCTAAATTGAGTAACATACATGTCAGTTGGCAAAAGAAACAGAAACTCCTATAGAAATTCACATTTAAAAACCAAACGAAGTCTTCCTTGTGGAAGCCGACTTTGTGTTCCTAGACATTTCATCTTATTGTAGTGTATTCATTATGTCTCAGTGTGGATATCTGGAACAATTTAAATTCGGGATATTTGGCTGTCATAAAACATATCCTTCAGTAATTGGATAATAGCATATATGTGAATGTAAAAGTGTTAGACTGTACACTTTCATTTTTTCCTCAGCTCATATTTCTATGAAATTACAGAATGTTTCTTAAAGTGTATTGTCAATATCTGCCATTTTAAAATGTTCATTTTCTCAAAGAAATGAACATATGTAATCTTCCAGA
>SJYQ01011006.1:125620-163377 GCA_006410935.1 Redunca redunca | reverse complement strand
TTGATAATTACAACAATGAAGGTTCATTTTGCGGTTATTGTGTCAATGCAGTTTTGTATTTCTGTTAAAGAAAAATGATCATTCTTCAATTGAGGAGAACACCAATTTGAGAGGAGAAATGTGGGTCAGAAAAGGTGATCTGAATATTTAATTTATTGGTGAATTAGGCAAATTACAAGGTGATGTGTAATTGACTGTGACTGTCCTTCCATCCTTGGACACACTTATGAATGGACTACATTTTGTATGAATGGAGTCTCGTTTTTATGAATGCTTTCAATGTCCAGCTCAGATATTTTCTGCCAGCTGCTGCACTTATTCAAACCATATTTGTCATGAGTATTGACTGACAGCTTCACAGATCTTTCCTTCTTTAGAAAATTGCCATCAGCTGAATGGAGCCACATTGCCAGAAGTTCCAAATGTGGTTGGGGCAGCTTGCAGTCAATGACAGGCTGGTGGGATTTATAAAAGTTTGCTTATTTGTCAAGGTGGAACTAAATCTGACACAATGCATGCTCCACAGCTTGTTATTCTGTATAGTAGTAACTAGTCACATCTAAATAAGTAGGTATTTAAATTTACCTGAATTAAAATTTACTTTAAAATTCAGTTCTTTATCTGCCCCACTTGAAAGGCTCAGATAGCAGCATGTGGATAGCAGTGATTGTGTAAGTGAAGCACAATATTTTTATCAGCAGATAGCTCTATTTGGAGAGTCCTTTTCCAGCTTTCTATGGGATCATGTTCATGTATTCCATTTGAGATCACATCCTTGCTTAACACATTTGTCTGCTCTGCTTTGCTTCCCTGATTCTCTTTGTCTTGAGGACATTCACTCAATAAACAGCATGCAAAGGAATTCCCATTTCAGCCTCTTTTCTCCAACCTGGCCAAACTCTGTCCATAGTGATTGGAAGTGTTATTTCGGAGACTGTGATAGATCCATTGCCTCCTCATCTATGTGTTCTTCATTGCCATTAGAATGTTGATAGTGAATAATCCTATCTCCTATAGGAATTCCAGGCATTTTAATTGTTGGTAATATATGACACTGAAATCAGCAGAAAGAAGAGGTAGGTTCTGGTCACTGGAGTTTGAAATTCTGTTGTGAAGTGACTACTTTTGTTGTTTGGTTACTAAGGCAAGTCCAACCCTTTTGGACCTCATGGACTGTAGCCTGCCAGGATTCTCTACTGAAGTGGGTTTCCATTTTCTTCTTCAAGTTATCTTCCTAATCCAGGGACTGAACCTGCCTTTCCTGCATCTCCTGCATTGGAAGGCAGTTTCTTTACCACTGAACCAACAGGGAAGCCCGTGAACTGATTATGCACAGTGAATAAATTTTTGGAGTTCTTGTTAAATTGGTATAGATCTTAGGTATCTCAAGGACAAAAGTTAAGCACTATAATTAAAGTTTTTATTTTCAGGCTCTGAGCAATTTATTTTTTACTACTATACCAAAAGACCAGCATATAGCATTCACAAATATAATGCATTAGGAGTAGAGATAACTATTTTGCCAGAATGTATCTATTAGAAGTATCTTAGGGATACATTGAATGTACTATAACCCTTTGTAAAAGTACATTCTAGCTCATAAATTTCTATATCTGAATGCATTTTAGAGATCATTTTGTATTATTCTATTACATGTGAGGCATGTGAAAATCAAGTTATGTAGAATTATGAGATACATTTTTAGAATAAACATTCTCCCTCTGTCTAAATTTTCTTACTCTTTCTAATCACTCTCCCTTGATTTCCCCTCATTACCACTTTCTCTAAGATGTACATAAATAATCACCATACTTTCCTCCTATTAAACTCAATCTAAAACAGGCATTTTATATCTATGATTGATGCAAACCAAGGTTCATTACTTGATTTTATTAGTATTATTTTCTTATATTTATTTCAATATATAATTTTTGTGAATAGTAAAGACCTAATTAATTTAAGATATATCAATTTCAATGAGTACATAATTTATTCAAATAGTTGCATATAAAATCACATGACCATGTCATTGTTTTTTTTTTTTTTTCCCCCATGTCTTTGANCTAGGAGTTATGGCATTTGACCGCTATGCAGCTGTTTGTAGGCCCCTTCACTACACAGTAATCATGCACCCCCGTCTGTGTGCCCTGATGGCTTCTGCTTCATGGATCACTGGTTTTGCCAACTCCTTATTGCAGACAGCGCTTGTCTTCCTTCTACCTCGTTGTGGGAGAAATAAATTAGCTCACTTCTTTTGTGAGATCCCTTCTTTTCTCAAACTGGCCTGTGTTGACATCACCGTGAATGTGTATGTGACCTTCTTTGCCAGTGTTATCATGCTTCTCGCACCTGTTTCATTAATCATGGTCTCCTATGGTTGGATTGTCTGGGCAGTCTTAAGAATAAAGTCCACTGCAGGGCAGAGAAAGGCATTTGTCACCTGTGGATCCCACCTCATGGTGGTCTCCCTGTTCTTTGGCACAGCCATCTATGTGTATATTCAGCCCAGTAGCAGCGACTCCCAGGATCAGGACAAGTTCATGTCTCTCTTCTACACTGTCATTATCCCCATGACCAACCCCCTCATATATACGCTGAGGAACAGGGATGTGAAGGGAGCGATGAAGAAGGTGCTTTGGAAGGACTCTGACTCCAGATGATGGCTGAGGAGGACAGTTAAATGGAAGGACTTTGAACGGCAGAACTATTCAGATATATATGTGTGTCCCATGAGTCATCTAAAATTTCCTTTGGCAACTCTGAAAGGAATTTATTTACTTCATTCCCTTTGAAACATGAGTGGTCAAATTCTAAGTTTTTGTATTCATTTCAACTTCCAGAGATGCGGATTCAGTGTTCTGACAGCATCTGTTTTGTAGTTATTGTTTTTGAAAGTTCTAGGGTTTTTCTTGTTTGCACTCCCTTTTAAGTACATTATTCCACATCTATTTACAAGATGACATATGACTATATTACATGAAATCACAGCCAAAATAAGAATAGGAAGCCACTGAAATGCTGTAAGGAATATTAACAGTTTATCATTTCCTAAGAACTGTTTCTGCTCCAACACATGTGTTCAGATGCCAAAGGGTAGATATCAGTTAGCTTCTTCTCTATAACAAATCACTTCAAAACTTAGTTGCTTAAAACACCAACCATTAATTTATCTCACCGTTATGTGTGTCAGCATTTGGGCTAAGTTTAGCTGGACAGTTCTTCTGGTCTCGGCTGGACTCACTCAAATGCCTGCAGTAGGCTTCTGGGTCTACTTAGGGCTTCCTGATCTAAATTGCCACAGTTGGCATGGTTTCCATCTCCTTGATGTGGTCTCTAATCTTCCAGTACGATGGCCTGGAATGTTCATATGGGGAAGGCCGATTTCCAAGTCCTGTGACAGATTTATTGCTTAAGATATGGCTGCTCTCCTGCTTGCCTGTCCTGTCTTTCTTTGTGCATTGTTTACTCCACAAATAGTAACTGTTAGGGTCTGTTCTTTGTTCCACATGCAGGGTCTAGGAGGTCACAGTGTATTTCCATAGCCTCTTTTCCAGCCAACAATAAGTAGGGCCTTCCCTGGTGGTCTAGTGGTAGAATCCTGCTGCCAATGCAGTGAACACAGGTTGCATTCCTGGTCTAGGCAGTTCCTACATGATGCGGAGCAACTAAGGCCATGCGCCACAGCTACCCAGCCAGCTCTCTAGATCCCATGAGCCACAACTACTGAAGCCGGCGTGCCCTAGAGCCCGTGGTCCTCAAAAAGAGAAGCCACAGCAATGAGAAGCCCTTGCCCCGCAGCTAGACAAAGCCTGAATGGAGCAAGGAAGAGTTGCAACAAAGACTGAGCACAGCAAAAACAAAAGAAAAAGTCCAACCAGTGGGAGGTCTTTCCTGTTAGCCCGGTGGTTAAGAGTCCTCGCTTTCACTGCAGAGGTTGAGGGTTCCATCCCTGGTCAGGAGACTAAGGTCCACACGCCATGCAGCATGGCCAAACATTAAAAAACAAAGAGAACAAATCAGTAAGTCGGGACACAGAGGGGTCAGTTACCAGCAAGGGCCCTACATGGAACTGCTCCGATTCAGAATGAAGATTTGACTAATGGGAAATGGGAGCTGATGAGCAGATTATTTCTCCTTTCTTCTCCTGAGCTGGGGATCTATTCGATGTCTCCTAAGACATACTTCAGGGGGACAAATGTGATTGAGCACCCAGTTACTCCATACTAATGGCAAATTTGATAATGTATCCTTGACAAATCTGCTTTTCTTCCTCTTCTGTTCCCTTTCTTTCACTCCTGATGTATCTCATTCTGCATTAATTGCTTGTGCATAAACCTTTGTTTCAAGTTATCTTTTCTGGGAAAGCCTAGGCTATGACCAAGAGTCTGGGGGCCTATAAAAATGTTCTGGATCATAAATACAAATTTTGAAGTTTCTGACTGTCAAAGACACTTGCAACTGTTACCAACCCTTTGAAGCTGGGCCCTAAAAATGGTCCCTCTGCTGGGTGTTGATCATGCTAATAGAACAAGACAGAGGTCAGCTCAGAAGCAAAGGAAGGAACTTCCCTGGTGGCCCAGCAGCTAAGACTCTGCACTCCCAGTGCAGGGGACCTGGGTTTGATCCTTGCTTGGGCAACTAGGTCGTGCTTGCCACAACTAAGATCTGCCACAGTCAAGTAAATACATAAAAATAAGTATATATTCTAAAAAAGTAGAAGCAAAAGGAAGTTTTGTCCTTGAGTTGTAAAATGGAGAAATGGGAGCTCAGCATCTAGAGTATGCCCTCTGCTGGACAGCCCATCCGCAGGTGGCTTGATTGGGCTCTCTCATCATTGGAAAGCATATCACAGGGTTCTGCCTGAGTAGGCGCAGCTGCCCTGCCTGTGGCTCCACACCCCAGTGCCAGGCGCAGCGTCTCTGCACACGGCCTGCTGCTGCCATCTAGAATTGTGCCGTTCGCAGCGCTTCTGCACACAGTCCCCTGAGCTGAAGTTTGGGGCACAATACCTCTGTGCCAGGTACCCTATGAGAAAGTGAAACAAGACTAAGCACCAAGGAAAAGACAAAACAAAAGGTTAGAGTTTATTACCCAGATTCTATTTGTGTATCCTGGCAACTGCTAATGGTCATTACTCCTGGAAACCAAAAGAATGAAGGACATTACATGCGGAGAGATATTGGTGAAAGAAGGCTGAAGACCAAGGTTGAGTCAGCTCAACATTTAATGACTGGGTAATAGAGAATTTTAAGACTCTTCATGAGATTGGAAGGAAAATACAGAGATGTGAGAGGAAAATGCTATTAGTTGAATTAAAGGCTAAGCTGCTATAAGAAAAAGACCCTGAAAATCCAGTAGCTTAAAGAAGAGTCCTTCTCTACCACTGTCTCTGTCCCCCGCTTTCTCTCTCAGGCAGGGGCGTAGCTTGTCAACAATTATGGAATATTTCTGCTCCACCTTATTCTTAGTGGCTCCCAGCATTTAAAGCTTTGTCAACACCTCTTAATGTTCTAAAGCAGAGAATCTCAATCAGCATCTAGATGGAGGCTGATTGGAAGGTGGATCATCAGGGAATAACTTCAAATATGAAAATATACTGCTGAGAGCTTACAGTGAACGATGTCAGGTTCATGATCTCCGAAGAAGAACATTTATCTTCGGGACCTGGGACCAGGCTTGATCACTCAAGAGCTTCTGTATAGCAGAATTGTATTAAAGTATAACAAGGGACAGAGAAAGCTCCTAACATAGACCTCAGAAAGGGGATGGAGAGTGCCCCCCCCTCACTAGTCTTTAGCTCTATGTTTTATGTCTGTTAGAAAGCTATTAATCGGATAAGAGAGACACCTGAAGGCTGACGGAGTTTCACCAGGCCCCTCTATCACAATATGCATTTTTGAGATGGGGTGGCAGGAGGTGTGTCATCCCTCAGCCATAAAACAATTGATATGAATACTGGTTTGTTGAGCGATTATCAGCCAAAAGTTAGTCTTAGGTGGAACCATTTTGAAGAAAGGCAAATGCAAAGCAAATACATGGTTTCATGAACATAGCTTAAGAAAAACATTTCCATAAGAAAAACTGCATTGGTTAGCTCAAGGTTTGAGAAAAGTTAAGTTCAGGTAGAACAAGGTGTTGTCATGGCAACAGAGAATTTTAAGAGAAAAAAGTCTGACAGTTGTAGTTTGTTTTCTCCTGCCTCTTAAGGGAGAGAGAAAAAATGTCTGACCCTTGCAGTCTATTTCGTCTGTTTGGAGACCCCTGGCCTTCCTGCTTGTTACCCTCTCATCTGTTTCAGGAGAAGACTGGAAGATGCGAGTTTCTGTCTGTTCCTTCCACATTTAGCCCTAAGTGGGAAGAGAGGGGGAGGTGCAAGGCACAGGCAGCCAGTTAGGAGCTTTTCTTTAGTTTGCTACTGTCTTATTGGACCCAGGAACACAAGCCCTGTTGGGGGGCGGGGGGTGGGCCTGGGCTACAGGATAAGGAGTGCGTCCTCTGGCAGCAGCCACAAAACTTGGGCGGCCACACAGGTGCTTAAGCTCCTTTCACAGAAGACACTGGTGACCTGGGGTGGGACAGAGGGAGAGCACGATGATGGCACCTGTTGACTTCTCAGGTGTTTGGTGAGGATTGCAGTTGACCCCTGGATATGTGTTAGAAGTCTCAGCTTTTAGGATAAGGAAATAGGCTTCCTTCAGGGAGAAGCTGGAGCTTTCAGTCTGTGTCTCTGTGCTGTTCCCTGGAGAGACAGCCACAGTGAGTCTGGGTGAGCCTGTTAAGAACTGTTTCTCAGTTTCTTATAGCCTCATGGATTTCATGGAGACAATCTTCTTTGGCTTTCAGAGCTCTATGTTTTGGAGGGTCATGTCTCAGGTGTTAAGTCTTCAAAGTTAGGGTCCCAGAGGTGGGACACTTTATTCCTCTGGAAGAAAATGACAGTGCTGACTTCCCACCTGCTTCTATATTGTGGCTCCTAGGGTGGGTTTCATATAGAAATTTTGTCTCTGCCTCTTCTAATGCTTTATTTATTTTTTTATCTTCTAATGATTTTAGTTTGGGCTTGTCCTGTTCACCTTGTATATAGGATTCACCCAGCTAGTTTCCACATTTCTTTTCGAAGAAGTTGTTCTGTGTAAAACTGTAGATTCATTGTGTCCAGGGGAAGAGAGGAGATCTGGAGCCAGTATGTCATGAGTGAACAAGAACCTTCTACCCTTTTGAACAGCTTCCCCTCTCCTTTTCTCTCTCTTTGCCGTTCTTGTTGCTTTGTGTCTCTGTCTGTCCCTCTTTTCCTCAATCTCTAGTTCTTGTTCTATTCAAGTCTTTTCTTTTTATACTTTTTATTTTGAAATAATTACAGATTGATGAGAAAGTCCAAAGTTAGTAGTCCAAAGAAGTCTTGAAAATTTGATCTATTTTCTCCCAGTGATTTTATATTATATAACTATGTTGTGCTGTGCTTAGAGGCTCAGTCCTGTCTGACTCTTTGTAACCCCATGGACTGTAGCCCGCCAGGCACCTCTGTCCATTGGGATTCTCCAGGCAAGAATACTGGAGTGGTTGCCATGTCTTCTTCCAGAGAATCTTCCCAACCCAGTGATCAAACTGAGGTCTCCTGCACTGCAGGCAGATTGTTTACCCTCTGTGCCACCAGGGAAGCCCAAGATTACTGGAGTGGGTAGCCTGTCCCTTCTCCAGGGATCTTCCCAACTCAGGAATCAAACCGAGTCTCCTGCTTGCAAGCGGAATCTTTACAGCTGAGCTACCAGGGAAGCCCATTATACAACTCTAATACAATTTAAAAACAAGGAAACTGACATATGTGCATCGTGTGTGTTTAGGTCTATGTAAATTTTTCCCCGTGTAGATTCCTGAGGCTACCATCGCAATCAAGATATGGATTTATCCCATCACCACACACATCTTCTTTGTGATACCCCTTTAGGGTATAGTCACAGCTAGTCCCTCCCTTCCCCTGAAAGTGAAAGTCATTCAGTTACATCTGATTCTTTAGCCTCTCTGCACTATACAGTCCATGGAATTCTCTAGGCCGTAATACTGGACTGGGTAGCCTTTCCCTTCTCCAGGGGAATTTCCAACCCAGGAATCAAACCCAGGTCCTCTGCATTGCAGGTGGATTCTTTACCAACTGAGCTATCAGGGAAGCAGCCCTCTCCCTTGAACCCTCTGTAAAACTATCCTTAACTCCTGGGCGGTACTAATTTGGTCTCTGTCTCTATTATTTTGTTACTTCATGGGTGTTATATAGATGGGATCATATTTAACCTATTAGCATAGACATTTTCATTCAACATAATACCCTTGAGATTCATCCAAGATGTTGCGTGTATCAATAGTGTATACTTTTTTATTGCCAAGTAGTATTCCATGGTATGGATGTACCAGTATTTGTTTAGAATATTTCAGTTGTCTTCAGCTATTTGCTGTTACAGATAAAGCTGCTATGAATAATTGTGCACAGGTTTTTGTGTGGAATAAATTTTTGTTTCTCTGCCATAAATGCCCAAGGGCATGATTACTGGGCTGTATGGAAAGTGGATATTCGGCTTTTAAAGAAACAGTCAAGCTCTTTTGTCAAGTCGCTGCATCATTTATATTCTCATTAGTAATGTATGAGTGATTCAACTTTTCCACAATCTCACCAACATTTAGTATTGTTCCTATATTTTTGATCTTTGTTGTTCTAGTAGGTAGGTGGTGATATGTCTTCATGGTTTTAGTCTGCATTTTGCTGATGATTAGTGATGCTAAACATGTTTTCATGTTTCATAAAGATATCTTTACCATCTGTATATTTACATTGGTGAGTTATCTGCTCAAATGTTTTTAAATTGAGTTATTTTCTTATTGTAGAGTTTTGAGAGTTCTTTGTATATTCTAGATATGAGTGTTTTCTATGAGAAGCAGCTTGACAATATTTTCTTCTAGTGTGTAGCTTATCTTATCCTCTTAACCGGGTCTTTAATAATGATTTTATTTTGATGAATCATCACTTGTAGATTTTTAAAAAAATAGATCCTGCTTTTGTTGTATTATATTCCAATATAAAACAAGAATTTTGAAAAATAGCATAGGGAAAAATAAAGTATGTAATTTCAATTAAAAATTCCTAGATAATGTCAAATGATTAGCCAACATTATTTTGCCAATTAATATTTGCAGCAGTAAGATTGAACCAGGAAGAAGTATTAATAGCAGGTCTATGATTCTCTCCATCTCTGGACACCCTATGCCATATTGGTCTTTGCTCGGCCTCCTTATAAATATTATGTTGGGATTTAACTAGTGGAAAGATTACTGAGAAAGTCTAATTAAGACTATTTTAAGGAAGAGATAGTTTCTCCTTATGCATAGAATATTATTAAAAAAAGGATTTATGCTTATATGGGAAATGGCTGGCTATAAAATGTAAGTTAATTATCAAAGTTCTCTGTGCTTTTTTGACTAATAACATATAAAAACCAAGATGCTTCAAACCTAAATAGCTTTCTCTGAGATAGCTTATACTAATAACAGTGGTCTATTACTCTGAAAAAAATGTGTTCTAGTGGGGAAAAGAGATTTTATATTTTTTGAAGCTGCATTTGATGGTTAGGCCAAAGCCTTCCATAGACAGATGTTAAGTATTCCTGCCTTTTCCTTGTATAGTCAAGTATATACATTGTTTTGAAATTGATTGATCTTCAAACTTCAATACCCACAATACCCTTCAAGTTTCTTTCAGTTTACTTTAGCAATTATAGCTATCTTGATTAGCTCAATCATGTGCATTGTAAATGCAAAGATGACTTGAACTGAAGCAAACCAAGGAAGTTCCATTTAACAAGTCAATAGTTTTTCTGTTTGGTTAAGCAAATTATTGCAACTCTCCGACAGAAATTGAACAATGTTATAGAGGGTGTGGTGGTTTTCCTTAGTCATATGAGACGTTTGGGAGTAAAATGCAGGTGTTGCCATTTAATATATTACCTTAAAGGTTAGAATCTGCCTAAACTTGAACTCTGTGATCTCTTAGAAGTTGGTTATAATTTGCTATATGACTCAGGGACTCAAACAGGGCCTCTGTACAACCTAGTGGGGTAGGATGTGGAGGGAGGCACAAGAGGGAAGGGACATAGGTACACCTATGGCTGACTCGGATGATGTTTGGCAGAAGCCAACACAATACTGTAAAGCAATTCTCCTTCAATGAAAAATAAATACATTTAATTATAAAACAAAAAGAATTTGGTTATGACTATGGGGTGAAAATTAATTTATATTTAAAATTAAGTAACTGAATGAGTTCTTATTTATATATGCAGTATTTTTTTTTGACAACTGTGTGAAAAATCTACAGTGTTTAGTAAAATACCTAAGCCATTAAAAGAGGAGAGCTAAGATAACTGCAAAGTCTAGGGAGTTATCTGACCTCTGTCATTTATGAGAAGTTACAAAAGAGGGGGATTAAGTAACCTCTTGCATTCTCTTTGAAATTCATTTTCCCTGAGGACTGTCATCTCTGGGCAGCTAGGCAACATCAGCTAATTAGTAGTGCAGGCCATCCATTCCCCAGAGACTTCAGCCAGGGAAACAGTTTTCACCAGACCAGTTTTACTGCAGGTCCATACCAACCTCACGCTTTCATAATGAGCTGTCCGTCACAGAACCAAGACAGTATATTCAGAAGGAATCCTGAGAGTTTGAAATTGCCTTCCTGTGTCATCCTACCAGCTAGACACAATGCTGATCTTCAGTACCATGTGAAGGTATTTGAAATTATCAAGAGAAAGCATCTTCTTGCTTAAGGAAAGCTTAGGGATATCCAGTGCTGGTCGAGTCAACTGATATACTCATTTCACACAACCTGAGTCCTTAGTCTACATACCCAGGTTCCAATGCTCAGTGCTGTATTAAAGGCAGGAACTTGGAAATGAGGTAGAGAATGAGCTTAGGACACTCACATGAGGGGAATAAAACTGAGAGGACTGGAACCTGATCTTTGTAGCACTTTAGGAATTGGGAAGTTAGCCTGTTTTCAGTTGCAAGTGTTCTGTAAAGGTTACATTGAGTAACACACATGTTAGTTGGTAAAAGAATCAGGAATTCCTATAGAAATTCATCAACTTTAAGAACCAAACTTACCTGTTCCTTATGGAAGCAAACAGTTTATTCCTAGACATTTCATCCTATTGTAGTATATTCATTATGTCTCAGTATGTATATATGGAAAAATTGAAACATAAGATTTTTGGCTGTAATAAAACAAGTCCTTCAGTAATTGAATAATAGCATATATGTGAATGTGAAAATATTAGACTATACACTTTCAGTTTTTTCCTCAGCTCCTTATTTTCTGTAAATTACAGAATGTTTCTTAAAGTGTATTGTCAATATCTATAGTTCTAAAATGTTCATGTTCTTAAAGAAATGAACACGTGTACTTTTCCACATGCTAGTCTGGCAGTTAAAACAACGAATGTCCATTTTGTGGTTATTGTGTCAATGCATTTTTAAATTTATTGTTAATGAAAAATGGTCATTCTTCAATTGGAGAGGAGACACGTAGGTCAGAAAAGGTAATCTGAATGTTTAATTTATTGGTATATTAGGCAGATGACAAGGTGATGTGTAATGTACACTGGTGACTGTCCTTCCATCCTTGCACACACTTATGAATGGACTCTACATTTTGTATGAATGCTTTCAGTGTCCAGCTCAGATCTTTCTACTGGCTGGTGTACCAGTCCACACTATATTTGTCACGAGTATTGACTGATAGCTTCAGAGCTCTTTCCTTCTTCAAAAAATTGCCATCAGTTGAATGGGAGGCACATTGCCGGGAGGTCTCCTGAATGTGTTTGGGGCAGCATGCAGACAATGACAGACTCGTGGGATATATAACAGGCTGCCTTTTTGTCAAGGTGGGACTGCATCTGACACAAAGCATGCTCCACAGCTTGTTATTCTGTATAGTAGTAACTAGACTCATTTAAATGACTAGGTATTTACATTTACCTGAGTTAAAATTAAATTTATAAATCAGTTCTTTATCTGCCCCACTTGAAATGCTCAGGTAGCATGATTGTGTATGTGATGAAAGAATATTTTTACCAGCAGATAGTTCTATTTGGAGAGTCATTTTCCAGCTTTCTATGGGATCAGCTTCATGCTATTCCATTTGAGATCTCATCCTTGCTTAACACATTTGTCTGCTCTGTTTTGCTTCCATGATTCTTTTTGTCTTGAGGACAATCATTCAATGACCAGCATGCAAAGGAATTCCCATTTCGGCCTCTTCTCCCTAAGCTGGCCAAACTCTGTCCGTAGTGATTAGAAGTGTTATTTCTGAGATTGTGATGGATCCATTTCTTCCTCATTTATATGTTCTTCATTGCTATTCAAATGAATTGTTGATAGTGAACAATCCTGTCTCCTCTAGGAATTCCAGGCATTTTAGTTGCTGGTAATATATGAAAATGAAATCAACAGAAGGAAAATGTAAGTACAGGTCACTGATTTTGAACTTCTACTGTGAACTGACTACTTCTGTTGTTAGTCGTTAAGTCTTGTCAACTCTTTTTAACTCCATGGACTCTATCCCACCAGAATATGCTGTACTGAAGTGGGTTGCCATTTTCTTCTTCAAGGTATATTCCCGATCCAGGGATTGAATCGGTGTTTCCTGCATCTCCTGCATTGGCAGGTGGGTTCTTTACCACTGAGCCAAGACGGAAGCCCATGAACTGACTATGCACAGTGAATACATTTTTGGAGTTCTCGTTAAATTGGTATAGTAATTTTAGGTATCTTAAGGGCAAGAGCTAAGCAGTATAATTGAAGGTGATTTTTTAGGCTCTAAGCAATTTACTTTTTAGTACTGTACAAAAAGACCAGGATATAACATTCACTAACTATTCTGCCAAAATGTTCACATGAGGCAGTATCATAGTGATACTTTGAATGTAATATAACCCTTTGTACAAGTGCATTCTAGCTCATAAATGTCTATACCTGAATGCATTTTAGAGGTTATTTTGTATTAGTCTATTCCATGTGAAGTGAAAGTTGTTCAGTCCTGTCTGACACTTTGTGACCCCATGGACTATATAGTCCATGGAATCCTCCAGACCAGAATAGTGGATTGGGTAGCCTTTCCATTCTTTTGGGAATCTTCCCAACCCAAGAATAGAACCCAGGTCTCCCATATTGCAGGTGGATTCTTTACCAGCTGAGCCACAAGGGAAGCCCCTATTACATGTGATCTATGTGCATATCCAGTTAGGTAGAATTATGAGATACATATTTAAAATAAACTTTCTCCCTTTGTCTACATCTTTCTTACTCTTTCTAATCAGTCTCCCTTGATTTCCCTCATTCCCACTTTCTCTAAAATGTACATATAAAATGATCATACTTTAATCCTATAAAACTCAATCTGAAAAAGGCATTTTATACGTGTGACTGATACACACCAAGGTTCATTATTTGAGTTTATTATATTATTTGTTATTTTCTTATATTAATTATCAACATATAACTCAATATATAACTTTATGTGATAATATAGAGCTCAATTTCATGAGTACATCATTTATTCAAATAGTTGCGTATAAAATCACATGACCATGTCTTTGAACATGACAGATTTTCCTCTTTATCCCTGCACTGTTTTTGGAAGATACCTTTAATAAATTACTAAATGCTTGATTTGACAGGAGCCATGTGCTAACAAAGGATGGAACAGAACAATGGAAGTTCTTTCACTGGATTTATCTTACTGGGCTTCTCTGACAGGCCTCAACTTGAGCGCGTCCTCTTTGTGGTCCTTTTGATCTTCTACATCTTCACTTTGCTGGGAAACACAACCATCATTGCATTGTCCTACTTGGACCCGTGTCTTCACACCCCGATGTACTTTTTCCTCTCTAACCTGAGCTTTCTGGACATGTGCTACATGACTAGCATTGTTCCACAGCTCCTAGTTAATCTCAGCGGAGCAGACAAATCCATTTCCTTTGGCGGTTGTATAGTTCAAATGTACATCTCTCTGGCGTTGGGAGGTACAATATGTATTCTTCTAGGAGTTATGGCATTTGACCGCTATGCAGCTGTTTGTAGGCCCCTTCACTACACAGTAATCATGCACCCCCGTCTGTGTGCCCTGATGGCTTCTGCTTCATGGATCACTGGTTTTGCCAACTCCTTATTGCAGACAGCGCTTGTCTTCCTTCTACCTCGTTGTGGGAGAAATAAATTAGCCCACTTCTTTTGTGAGATCCCTCCTTTTCTCAAACTGGCCTGTGTTGACATCACCGTGAATGTGTATGTGACCTTCTTTGCCAGTGTCATCATGCTTCTCGCACCTGTTTCATTAATCATGTTCTCCTATGGTCGGATTGTCAGGGCGGTCTTAAGAATAAAGTCCACCGCAGGGCAGAGAAAAGCATTTGGCACATGTGGATCCCACCTCATGGTGGTCTCCCTGTTCTTTGGCACAGCCATCTATGTATATTATCAGCCCAGCAGCAGCGACTCCCAGGATCAGGACAAGTTCATGTCTCTCTTCTACACTGTCATTATCCCCATGACCAACCCCCTCATATATACGCTGAGGAACAGGGATGTGAAGGGAGCGATGAAGAAGGTGCTTTGGAAGGGCTCTGACTCCAGATGATGGCTGAGGAGGACAGTTAAATGGAAGGACTTTGAACGGCAGAACTATTCAGATATATATGTGTGTCCCATGAGTCATCTAAAATTTCCGTTGACCACTCTGCAGGGAATTTGTTTCCTTCATTCCCATCATTGCATTGTCCTACTTGGGCCCGTGTCTTTACACTGATAAGTGAGTGTACAGTTTCTAAGCTCATGTATTCATTTCAACTTCCAGAGATGCTGATTCAGTGTTCTGACAGCATCTGCTTTGTAGTTACTGTTTTAATAGCTCCAAGGATTTTTATTTGCACTCCCATTTGGATACTTTGTTCTGTATCTATTTGCAAAAATCATGTGTCTATATTACATGAAGCCCAAATAAGAACATAAAACCACTGAAACACTATAAGGAATATTATTACTAATATTTTCTAGGAGTTACTGGAAGATACCATTCATTCTTTTATTTGGATCATGGCTCTACTAAAATTCCATGGTTTGATGATTTGATCAGACATTTTTCACTGATGTAGGTGGAGCACTTGTGGGGAAAACAAAGCTGAATCTCAAAGACAATCTTGCTGCATTAATCCCGGTAAAGCCATTCAGACATCAGGTGCAACTGTAACCTCAGCAGCGCAGCAGCCATATTGTTAGGATCATTTCAGAGAAGGCCGCGCCGGGGACTCACTGAGCGAAGGGCACGATGCGCTTTTGGCAGTGACACTGGCAGCCCTTCGTTGGTAAGAACACCAGGTAGTTCTTACGTGTATTTTCGTTCACAGCGGGAGAAAAACACCGATGTGAGGTACAAAGTTGGTTATTTTAATTTTGTGAACCACCTAGTTCCTCTCTAAAATGAGATTTTTAAATGAGGAAATTTTGAACATTATATCTGAGCAGCATATGACCCAAGTTCCACTGCATATTCTACACATTTTACCTCCTGTGATGCAGCAAAAGTTTCAAAGGGTAAAATATGTTTAGATTATTCTCATCATGCCATTTTATAAACTCTTTGATTTAGGCATCAATTGGTTAAGACCTTAGAATCTCACCTCTGCCAAACTTTCCGTGAAATTTGAATTTAGTGAAAATTGAAAATGGCCCCTGATTCCCAAGAAATCCCATGTTTGGTGGAGATGTCCTCAGACTCATCGGAACGAAATTGAAAAAACAAATATTGTGTCTATTAATTTAAAAATATGTGCCTAAGCTTTAGTAGTAGCTGTTTAATTGTGAAATAACTGTCACAGAGTTCTGAATTATGAGTAACAAAATAAACATTCCAGAAAAAATTAATCTGCCATACTAGCTCTTAGATCCCTATTATAGCTCAGTTTATAGCATAAATTTATTTTCAGGTATAGATTCTGTTTTTTTTTGTGTAAGTTAAATGTCACAAACAGTCAGTTTTCTCTGGAGGTTAGAGCTTTGACTGTACTATCATCAAGGAAATATTTATAATTTTTGGTAGATTTCCCCAGCAGGTACCACTAGGCAAGGAAGTGCATTTGTGTCTCTTAGTGGAGACAAAAGCATGACAACTATCACACAGTTCCTTATCCTAGCAGCTAACCATCCTCCTGGGTCCTGAACCCCCTCAGCCAGTTTGCCTGAGAAGTGGTCTTGCAAGCTGGACATGGCGGTGTGGGTAAATTATATACAGGGTCAAGATTCTATCTATATTCCTAACAGCACCACACTCTTCACCCTTGAGTTAAATACTTGTGAAACCAAGGATTTTGACCCCACGGTAATGCTGAACATATACCTGTTTAAAAGCAGTTTGGAGTGCTGTGTACTCTGAATGGTGAGAAATTTCCCCCTCTCCTTATTACTCAATCAGGTCTTGATAGTTATGCCCAAAGAGTCACTTACAAATCCCTCAATGATACTTTCTTTGGTGCAGAAACCCTCAAGGTCACATGACGTCACAAAGCCCATTTTCCTAAGTGAGCAGCTACTGGTCTGCTCCTAAGGACTGCCACCAAACAGATGTATTTGTTTAAGGAAATGCTTGAGCATCATTTGGATGTGTATTTTACTTCAGAATAAATTACAGATAATAAAGGTATCTAGATCCCAGGCTAAAATAATAATAAAAAAAGATCACTTAAAAGATATCACATACCTAAAGTTTAGTTCTATTTTGTAAATTTTTCAAATGATATTTACCTTTACAAGCTTTCCCTCTTTAGTTCCTGGAACAGGGATTGAACCCATGCCCACTGCAGAAGAAGCAGGGAGCCTATACCCTGGAACACTAGGGAATTCCCTCCTTTTGATTTCTTAATATCTGTGAAATGGCTGTAGTGGGTGTACCCATGCCTTGGCTAAATTATTTGATCCCATCTGTAGTTTGAACTGTCAATACACCCAAGAGAAATTCATAATCTTTCATCATTTTTGCCTTCTGAGGAATACAAGGTGAATATAGTGTGCTCAGGCAATGTGTCACCTTGGAAGCCTGAAGTATCAGTATGACTCCCATGAAACACAATTACTTTATGTATTTATTTTAATTAGAGGCTAATTACTTTAAAATATTGTGGTGGTTCTTGCCATACATTCACATGAATGAGCCATGGGTGTACATGTGTTACCCATCCCGAATCCTCCTCCCACCTCCCTCCCCATCTCATCCCTCAGGGTCATCCCATTGTACCAGCCCTGAGCACCCTGTCTCATGCATCGAACCTGGACTGGCAATCTGTTTTACATATGATAATATACATGTTTCAATGCTATTTTCTCAAATCATCCTACCCTCGCCTTCTCCCAGAGTCCAAAAGTCTGTTCTTTACATCTGTGTCTCTTTTGCTGATCCGCATATAGGGTCATCGTTACCATCTTTATAAATTCCATATAATTGCATTAATATACTGTATTGGTGTTTTTCTTTCTGACTTACTTGCTCTGTATAATAGGCTCCAGCTTCATCCAGCTCATTAGAACTAATTAAAATGCATTCTTTTTAATAGTTGAGTAATGCATTGTGTATATGTACCACAGCTTTCTTATCCATTCGTCTGCCAATGGACATCTAGGTTGCTTCCATGTCCTGGCTATTGTAAACAGTGCTGTGATGAATATTGGGGTGAACATGTCTCTTTCAATTCTGGTTTCCTCGGGAAACACAGTTCTTAACCAGCACCAGATTGACTAACAATTAGAAAATAATACAAAACAAGAGCAACAACATGTGCAATGTCTGTGAGGCCCCAAACTAGTCAGACACTGCTTCCTGAACTTAGGTTTTTAAAATGGAATATATAAAATAAATGAGGGACTCTCACTTGTTTAACTTGTATCGTACAAGTCAGCAAAGGAAGGCTTGAGAGTTTCTCACCTGATATGTGTCCTCACCTTTGTAGTCATGTTCTGGCTTTTAAGACTTTTATTCATTAGAACAACTGTAGTCTGTATACTGTTGGTTTATAGCACTCTAAACAGACCCTATCTACCCTGCTAAAAACATTAGTAGAATGGTAATCAGCATATAGTGACCCCTGTAATATCCTCATTTATCTCCTAGTCAGTAGATTTCACTGTTAACTGTTTGCCCAGGGTTCTGCTCTAACCAGGGTCACTGAGGATGGAAGAACAGATTATAGTTCTCTGTCAACTCTTTCCTCTGTAGGTGTGCTCTTTTCTGATGCCTGTTTGTATTATGACTGAGAGCTTCTTCCATTTTTTCAGTATTGCAGCATAGCTCAAATTTGATATGGCAGACTCAGGGAACCATGGTGTATGGAAATATGTTGTGGACGTGGTTTCCTGGAAAGGGGTGCTCTGTGTAAATGCAGAAATGAGAAGTTGTACGTCTCCTGAATCAGAGGGTTCAGGGGAAGGTGTCCCTGAGGCAGCTGTAGGGATTGGGCATTCATGCTCCTTTTAAACAATCTATTCTACTGATTTATATTGTTTGGTGGATTCTTTAACCATTTTGTAGTGAATTAAATCCACAATGTCTTTAGAAGCGGCAAGTTCTTCTAATTAGATGACCATTTCTGAGGGTAATTTTAAGCTCTTTTGAGAGTGAAACTCTTCAGTTGTGAAAAGTGAAAGTCACTCTGTTGCGTCCAACTCTTTGTGACCTGATGGACTGTAGCCCATGAGGCTCCTCTGTCCATGGCATTCCTCAGGCAAGAATACTGGAGTGGGTTGCCATTTCCTTCTCCAAGGTATCTTCCTGACCCTGGGATCTTCCTTGGGGATTGAACCTGGGTATCTTGCATTGCAAGCAGATATTTTACCCTCTGCCACCAGGGCAGCTGTTGCCATACCTGTGGCTTTAGTCTCACTGAAGCATCCTAGGCATTTCTAGTGATTAGGTTATTGGGGATACTCAGGATCAATGGAATGTCAGTGTTAGTTGTCAAAATCTTTCTCAGGAGCCCGGTCCTGATTTTGTGCTAGCTGGTCACAAGTAGTGCTTACTAAATATTTTAAAGTCCTTATTTCATGCATGTGAGGATTGTTAAATAGTCTCCCAAGATTCTCTTTGGAAATTTCTTAATGATGCATCCATCATTGAGAATTGTTTGGTTTAATATAAATAAAGTGAGCACCATTGTCATCAATGTGTCATTTTATGAGATCAACCTCTCTCTGAATTTACTCCCCATCTTGGAAAAAGCCTCCAGTACTTCCCAAAGAATATTTCTCCTCATATTCCTCCACAGCATGTTCAATGTGGTTTACATTTGGGTTTAAATAACACACATTACTATGTTATTACACACAGCCAGATGTACACAGCCACAAACTCGCACTGTACATGCAACTACTTTTAATTGATCTCTTAACTCTTTCCTGAGGATGAACAGTAGAAGGAATTGTTTTTTTTAGCTTATATCACTTAGAAGATACAGGTTTATATATGGTGTAATTTCAATGTTTTCTGAAATAAGTACAAACACACAGAAGTCAATGTGGTAATTTTTTATTCCTGCAAGTCACATTAAAAAGAAAATTGATGGAATTTGCTGCACTATGGAGTTTCAGGGAAGAGATCATGCTCCTTTTGCTGTTATGATGGATACACAAAATGTTAAACTTTTAGAAGTGCCATTCTTTCAGTCTCTGGATTGAAATTGGGATTACCAAGAGAAGGCAATCTCTGTACTTAGGATAAAGTTAGATTATTTCCATTTATTAACTACATAGAAATTTTTGTCTTAAACAATAGTGAAAATATGAGTTAGGAGAGGAAAAGTAAGTAGGATGAAAGAAATGAATAAAAACTCTTATTTTCATTTATTTTCCTCTATATCTGCTGCTGCTGCTAATTCGCTTCAGTTGTTTCTGACTCTGTGCGACCCCATAGATGGCAGCCCACCAGGCTCCGCTGTTCCTGGGATTCTCCAGGCAAGAACACTGGAGTGGGTTGCCATTTCCTTCTCCAGTGCATGAAAGTGAAAAATGAAAGGGAAGTCACTGAGTTGTGTCCAACTCTCAGCGACCCCATGGACTGCAGCCCACCAGGCTTCTCCGTCCATGGAACTTTCCAGGCAAGAGCACTGGAGTGGGGTGCCACTGCCCTCTCTGTCCTCTATATCTAATGAGATATAAATTGAACAATTTTAAAGAGTACAAAGTGTGATTTGATATACCTATATATTGTAAAGTGATTACTACATAGTGTTAGCTAAGATCCTTATCTTGTCAAATATTTATTCCCCTTATAAAATTTAAAAAGGTTTATTTTTTTGATTCCTCAGAAATTAGTTTCTAGCTGGAAGTTTTTGACCTATTTGCCAATATCTCCCCATTTCTTCTATCTCTTTGCCCCTGGTAACCACCATTCTTCCCTCTGTTTGTAACAAGTTCAGTTTTTCTGATGCCACATGTATGTAAGATCATACAGTATTTGTCTTTCTCTTCTGACATTTCACTGAGCAGAATGCTGTCAAGGTCCATCCATATTATTGCAAAGGGCAGTATTTCATTCTTTCTCATTAATGAATAATATTCCTTGGACATGCATAGAATATTTTCTTTAGCCATTCACCTCTTTGGTCACCTATGTTTTTTCTGTATCTTGTCTATTGTGAAAAATGAGGCCATTGAACATGGGAGTGCAGATAGTGATTTCATTTTATTAGGTGTACCTAGAATTTGGATTGCTGGATAACATGAAAATTCTATCTTTAGTTTTTTTGGTGTCTTCATATTATATTTCATAGTGGCTTACCAACTTACATTCCCATCAACAGTACATAGGTGTTCCTTTTCCAACTTCACCAACTGTTGTTATCCTTTATGTTTTTAATGATAGCTATTTTTTATTTTCTTCCAGCCTCATTGAGGAATAATATTTTCTTCTAGAAGTTTTATGACTTCAAGTCTTATATACAGTATTGTATAGGTTTGAGATGTATAGAATAATGATTTGAGTTACATACATCATGAAATGGTGATCACAATATGTGTGTGTGTATATATCATTTTTCAGATTCTTAACCTTTATCAGGTACAAAAATAGTTACAAAATATTGACTATAGTTTCTTCTGCTGTACAGTTGGTCCTTGTTCTATTCAGCCTTTATCTTGTTGCCTTCTAGAGATAGAAGAGATACAATCTTCTCCTGGGTTTTGACAGAAAGTCTCAGGAGTCTTATTTTCTCAGCCCTGAAAGACTCTTGGACTTTAAGTTCTGCCCCTCAAAGACATCTAGCTTAGCTTTTTAGCCCCTGCTTCATGAAGTTTCAAAATCTGGCAACTGCCTTCTCCAAGAGAACTATGTGTTAGAGAGGAACCCCTTACCCTAGCGAGTTTTTGTTTCCTAAGCACAATGGAATTGCAGGATAGATTGTTCCATATTTTTGAAACTTTAGTCTGGCTTTCTGGCTTCCCAGGCAGTCCACTGGAAATAGAAATGCCCAATGGAAACATCTAGCCACATAAAGTCTGTGTAACTTTTCAGCTTGTCACTCTAGCTTTACATGAGTGTTTGGCTTTTCTTGTTTTCATGGCAAAGTCTCTCTCTATGCGCCATGCTCAGTCCTCAGCTCACACTCAAGTTCAGAGTGAACAGAGGGAAGAATGGTGGTTACCAGAGGCAAAGAGATAGAAGAAATGGGGAGATACTGGCAAATAGGTCAAATGCTCTAAGAGAGAAAAAAAAAAGCACTTGCCCTTCAGCTCACCTCAGAAGTCTTCAGTGTTTTCTGTTATTCATGTCTACATCACTCTCATCACTGTCACAACTTTCTAATGGCTTCAGAAATATGGTTGCTAAAATTAATTTGACCTTTCCAAGTACAATTGTTCCTCAGTATTATTGGCCAGGGGTTGTTTCAGGCACTCCTTCCCACCCACTCCTATACCAGAAAAGCTGGATGCTCGAATCCTTTATGGAGAACGACAGATCAAATGGACCCATGTTTGGCTGAGTCTGTGGCTAAGGAGGAGTGACTGTACTTGCAGTGGGAACTATGGCAAGCTGTAACCTAACGCCGAAGAATTGCTGCTTTTGAACTGTGATGCTGGAGAAGACTCTTGAGAGTGCCTTGGACTGCAAGGAGATCCAACCAGTCCATTCTGAAGGAGATCAGCCCTGGGATTTCTTTGGAGGGAATGACGCTAAAGCTGAAACTCCAGTACTTTGGCCACATCGTGNTTGTTGTGCCTGGGATGAATTTTATGTAAATGGCATCATACAATAGGAATTATTTTGTATCTAGTTTGCTCACTGTAAATCATGTTTGTAAGAATCATTCATGTTTTTGTATGTGTAATTATTCTTCATTCCCATTATTGTGTAGTACATGATATACCATAGTTTATTTTTAGAATATCTTATTTAACATATATTCTCCCTAGCAAAGGTTTAGCTCAATGGTTTAGCCTCTGTCTCACTGATATGTCTCAAGTACCTAGAACACTGTCTCGCACATGGTTGGTGCTTTATAAGGATGTGTTGGATTACATTAACTAGTGTTCAGTCACTCGGAAGTCTTCCATTGCAGAACTTCCTGGGCCTGCAAGTGCTGCATTAACTCTGTCTCAAGTCTAGGATTCTCCTCATTTGTCTCCTTAGTGCCCCTTTGACTTCCTTGTTTCTCAAAGTGTAAATCAGGGGATTAAGCAGGGGAGTCACCAGAGTATAGAAGAGTGCAATGCTTTTGTTCACATCCTGTGAATAGCTGGAAGGAGGCTGAAGGTACATGGAGATGAGCGTCCCAAAGAAAATAATCACTACCATTAGGTGAGAACCACAGGTTCCAAAAGCCTTCTGTCTCCCTTGGGCCGACTTTATCTTCAGGACTGCACGGGTAATGTGACCGTAGGATACTAAGATGAGTGACAGGGGCACCACCAAGAAGAAGGTACTGACAGCAAAGAGTTCAGCCTCATTGACAGAGGTGTTGGTGCAGGCCAGTTTCAGCATCACTGGAACTTCACAGAAGAAATGGTCCACTTGGTTTTTACCACAGAGGGGAAGAGTCATGGTCAGTGCTGTCTGGACTACAGAATTGCCAAAGCCTGTGAGCCAAGCAGTTACAACCAGCTGCAAGCAAAGCTGGGGATGCACGATCACCATGTAGTGGAGGGGACGGCACACAGCCACATACCGGTCATAGGCCATGACAGACAGGAGGACACACTCTACTCCCCCAAGTCCCAAGGCAATGAAGAGCTGGGTCACACAGCCGCCATAGGTGATGGTCTTGTCCCTCCCCTTAAAGTTGGCCAGGGTCTGAGGGACAGTGCACGTAGTCAAACAAAGATCCATAAAAGAGAGGTTGGAGAGGAAGAAGTACATAGGGGTGTGGAGGTGAGGATCCATCGTTGACAAAAGCATAATGGCGCCATTGCCTAAGCAGCTCAAGAAGTAGATGATCAGGATGACCACAAAGAGAGCCGTTTCCAGCTGGGGCTGGTTGGAGAAGCCCAGGAGAATGAACCCAGAGAAGGCGCTGTCGTTAGCTCTTTCCATTGTATTCTGCTTGTTGGAGTTAAGAGGCCTCCATACTTTTATGTTTAATCCACTTCTTTTCTCCTAGACTTTGATTAGAAGCTTGAGGCATTTTCACAGTTACCCTTCTGTTGACAAAAAAGGGAGTGCTAGAGAGTTAGTTTGTAAGAGTATCTTCTGTTTCAGGCACTGACCGAAGCACTTTCTATGCAATTTGTTACAACTCTATAAGCTTGACATTGTCATGATTTCTGCTAAATATATGAAGGAACTGAGGTTTAAAGACCTGCAGTGATTTTATCCGAGTGATGTACTTAATAAACCACTGAGGCAGGATCCCAAGAGACTCTACAATATAAGTTTTTAACTGCTGGGGATACTGTCTGTCTTTATGACTGTATGAACTAGAAAGATAACTCAAAATTTTCTCAAAAATTAAATCTAGATGTTTTAAATAAGATACAAATATGTACTGCCTCAGTACTAGCTTTTATTTTTTTTCCCTTGGAGGACTGAATATATTAAAAGACCGGCTTTCCTGCTTATGTTTTGTGTAGAGAAAAACTTTATTTTTCTGAAGATGCCCAGATAATAGAATTTACTATTAACAATTTTATTCAGTTGTGAACAATACATTTTAATGTGTGGAGTAATGGAGACTTTGGTGTCTTTGGTGTTGAGTCTGTAATCATTTCTTTGATTGGAAAAGTTTTATTAGAAGTGATTTAAGATTTTATTGTATCCAAACTGCAAGTTCCAGATGGACTCAGTCTGAGCAACCATCACTGTAACCACCTGTGGTGAAAACTCAGGAAATCATCACTAGCTTTTAATTTTCTTTCACTTTATAAGTCTTTTGAAATTGTAAAATGGACTAGAATGGGTGTATTTAACTCAGATGACCATTATATCTACTACTGGGCAAGAATCCCTTAGAAGAAATGGAGTAGCCATCATAGTTAACAAGAGTCCAAAATGCAGTACTTGGATGCAATCTCAAAAATGACAGAATGATCTCTGTTCATTTCTAAGGCAAACCATTCAATATCACAGTAATCCAAGTCTATGCCCCACCAGTAATGCTGAAGAAGCTGAAGTTGGATGGTTCTATGAAGACCTACAAGATCTTTTAGAACTAACACCCCCAAAAGATGTCCTTTTCATTATGAGGGACTGGAATGCAAAAGTAGGGAGTCAAGAAACACCTGGAGTAACAGGCAAATTTGGCCTTGGAGTACAGAATGAAGCAGGGCAAAGGCTAATAGAGTTTTGCCAGGACAACGCACTGGTCATAGCAAACACCCTCTTCCAACAACACAAGAGAAAACTCTACACATGGACATCCCCAGATGGTCAAAACCAAAATCAGATTGATTATATTTTTTGCAGCCAAAGATGGAGAATCTCTATACATCAGTGAAAACAAGACCTGGAATTGACTATGGCTTGGATCATGAATTCCTTATTGCCAAATTCAGACTTAAATTGAAGAAGGTAGGGAAAACCACTAGTCCATTCAGGTAGGAGCTAAATCAAACCCCTTATGATTATACAGTGGAAATGACAAATAGATTCAAGGGATTAGATCTGATAGACAGAGTACCTGAAGAACTATGGATGGAGGTTCATAACATTGTACAAGAGGCAGGGATCAAGACCATCCCCAAGAAAAAGAAATGCAAAAAGGCAAAATGGCTGTCTGAGGAGGCCTTAGAAACAGCTGTGTATAGAAGAGAAGCAAAAGGCAAAGGAGAAAAGGAAAGATATACCCATTTGAATGCAGAGTTCCAAAGAAGAGCAAGGAGAGATAAGAAAACCTTCAGCAATCAGTGCAAAGAAATAGAGGAAAACAATAGAATGGGAAAGTCTAGAGATCTCTTCAAGAAAATTAGAGATACCAAAGGGACACTTCATGCAAAGATGGGCACAATAAAGGGCAGAAATGGTATGGACCTAACAGAAGCAGAAGATATTAAGAAGAGGTGGCAAGAATACACAGAGGAACTATACAAAAAAGATCTTCATGACCCAGATAATCACAGTGGTATGATCACCAACCTAGAGCCAGACCTTCTGGATTGTGATGTCAAGTGGGCCTTAGGAAGCAGCACTACAAACAAAGCTACTGGAAGTGAGGGAATTCCAGTTGAGCTATTTCAAATCCTAAAAGATGATGCAGTGAAAGTGCTGCACTCAATATGCCAGCACATATGGAAAACTCAGGTAGTGGCCACAGGACTGGAAAAGGTCAGTTTTCATTCCAATCCCAAAGAAAGGCAATACCAAAGAATGCTCAAACTACCACACAATTGCACTCATCGCACATGTTAGTAAAGTAACATTCTTCAAGCGAAGGCTTCAGGAGCATGTGAACTGTAAACTTCCAGATGTTCAAGATGGATTTAGAAAAGGCAGAGGAACCAGACATCAAATTGCCAGCATCTGTTGGATCATTGAAAAGGCAAGAGAATTCAAAAAAAAAATATCTACTTTTGTTTTATTGACTATGTCAAAGCCTTTGAGTGTGTGGACCACAACAAACTATGGAAAATTCTTAAAGAGATAGGAATACCAGACCATCTGACCTGCCTCTTGATAAATCTATGCAGGTCAGGAAGGAATAGTCAGAACTGGACATGGAACAATTGACTGGTTCCAAATCAGGAAAGGAGTACATCAAGGCTGTGTACTGTCATCCTGTTTTTAAACTTATATGCAGAGTACATTATGCAAAATGCTGGGCTGGATGAAGCACAAGCTGGAATCAAGATTGCTGGGAGAAATATCAATAACCTCAGATATGCAGATGAACCACCCTTATGGCAGAAAGCAAAAAGAACTAAAGAGCCTCTTGATGAAAGTGAAAGAGGAGAGTGAAAAAGTTGATTTAAAACTCAACATTCAGAAAACTAAAATCATGGCATCTGGTCCCGTCATGTCTTGACAAAGAGATGGGGAAACAATGGAAACAGTGTCAGATTTTATTTTTCTGGGCTTCAAAATCACTCCAAAATAACTGCATCCATGAAATTAAAAGACACTTACTCCTTGGAAGGAAGGTTAGGACTAACCTAGATAGCATATTCAAAAGCAGAGACATTACTTTGTCAATAAAGGTCCATCTAGTCAAGGCTATGGTTTTTCCAGTGGTCATGTATGGATGTGAGAGTTGGACTATAATGAAAGCTGAGCAGCAAAGAATTGCTGCATTTGAACTGTGGTGTTGGAGAAGACTCTTGAGAGTCCCTTGGACTGCAAGGAGATCCAACCAGTCCATCCTAAAGGAGATCAGTCCTGGGTATTCATTGGAAGGATTGGTATTGATACTTTGGCCACCTAATGTGAAGAGCTGACTCATTTGAAAAGACCCTGATGTTGGGAAAGATTGAAGGCAGGAGGAGAAGGGGACACCAGAGGATGAGATGGTTGGATGACATTACTGACTCAATGAACATGAGTTTGGGTAGACTCCGGGAGTTGGTGATGGACAGAGGCCTGGCGTGCTGTGGTTCATGTGGTTGCAAAGAGTCGGACACGACTGAGCTACTGAACTGAACTGAACTGAATACCTAAGGAAGATAAATATTTCATAATAGCACTGCATCCTAGAAAAGAGTCTAGTATATATAGCAAGTTTACAAAATAATTTTGTTGAATAAATGAAAAGGAAGTTTAAAAACTGTAAAGGACTTTAGAAACTGAATTTAGGAGCTATAGAAATTTATAAACATACAATAGTAAAACAAATGAATTTTTGAAAAGAGTTAAAAGCAGTCTTGACTGTTCTAACTTTGGATTTTTTTTTTAATTGTTAGGTTTTATGGAAACTTGTAGGACTCCAACTTTTGTAAATATCACTTTTTTATTAGCAAAATCCATGACCAGGCAGGAGGATCTTCTGCTGCCTCTCAATTACACATTTTCTGTTGGTTCTTAGTACTTCAATTCCTTTTTTAATTAGTTTTTTAGTGATTATTTTGTGGCTTGGTGACTGTTGTTACTGTGGTGTCAAAACATTAATCTCTGAGATTTTAAAGGCTGCCCTCTAACCCATGCATCTTGGTCTTTTCTGCTTCCTAATAATAGAAATAGCATTATTAGCTTTTAATAAGAGATAATGTCTTTAGTTCTTTACTGAAAGCTGGTAGGCTTGTGTTCCAAGAGATCCATTGTCATATTTTGAGTAAGCTCTTCTCAGTCTTTGCACATTCTTTGGTGATCCCATGATTAAGATCCCATGGTTAAGATTAAGGTCCCATGGTTCTTAATTTCTGTATCCTCTAGATTATCAGGCCCTTTTGTCAAAATACCCAGAATCATAAAACTGGCAATAGTTACTACAATTTGTTTTATCAAATGTATTGTTCTTACCTTTGCTTTATCCCTCTATCCTTGTACTTTAAGAGTCACAGAGAGTGATCTTTTCCTGTCCATCATGGTGCCAATTGAAGTATTTGGCAATGTTTTTGAATAGGCTATTTCTCATAGATCACTGAAATGTCTTAACATTCAGTCTGGAACATGATGGGAAATGATTTTGTTTTTCTCAGTGATGCACAGAATGTGATCTGAACTAAGAAAAAGTTCATTCTGACAAGAATATGTAAAATTCTTTGTAATTACAAAAGTAGAATCAAATTGACATGAGCATTTAAAACAAATTTCCATGCTGCTGCTGCTAAGTCACTTCAGTCGTGTCCAACTCTGTGCAACCCCATAGATGGCAGCCCACCAGGCTCCCCCATCCCTGGGGTTCTCCAGGCAAGAACACTGGAGTGGGTTGCCATTTTCCTATCTGCTGTATAGAATACCACAATTTAGAGATTAAGACAGCAGAAATTTATCATTTTACAATTCTGGAGGTTAGAAGGTCCAAACTGTAGGTCCTCCAGGACCTCTGAAACCTGTTGGGGAGAATATATCTTTGCAACTGTCTAGTTTTTGGTGCTTTGGTGATAATTTTAGGGGTTTCTTGACTTGTAGCATCAGCCCTTCAATTACTTCCTCAGCAGTCACATGGCAGTGTCCTTGCTTCTCTGTTCTGTGTTTCTTCATATTGTATTAGCAATTACACTAGTGAGTAGAACCTCATCATAACTTCATTGCATCTGCAGAGATTCTACTTTCATATAAGGTCACATAAACAAGAATTTGGGTTTGGAATTTCAACCTATCTGGGGATGGGGGAGGGGACACAAGTCAACCAATAGCAAGTATAATGTAATCATGCCTGTTAACTTGTAGCAATTCTTTACTATAAGTGCCTAGTATGCAGTGGTAAGCCTAAGATGCAGGTATCAGTTCTATCTTAGTCTAAGTTCATAAACGAGGTGCATTTGGTCATGATAAGTATTATGGATAATGTTGCTATTTCTCATTCTAAGTTCTGTGTAGATAGCAGAAGTCTGCAATAATAGGGAAAAACTGACTCCGTTTACTTGGCATGAATGTCCAATGAAGGTTATTTCCCCATACACACTTTTGTTACACTTTACAAATCTAAAATATCATTACAGATTGCATGATAATAAGATCTAACATTTTGTTTGAGTTGGTAGAGAAAATACTTACCTCCTTTCATTTCTCCTTTCATCCATACCACTGTTCTCCAAGTTTGGAGTTCAGATTCCTCTTCCAGTCCAGAACTTACTTTAAGTATAGTAAACTGATGCATAGACACTATCTCTGCAGATATCACCACCACATTTTTGGGTCAAAGAAACTATGTCTTGTGGCCTTAGAGACACTTGAATAGGTGTTGAACTAGGAATATGGTATCTTCTTTAAGAGAAAATAATAAGATGAAAGATTTAAAACTACTTCTAGAAGAAACAAGATGGTCTTGAAGAATCACCATAGTTGTATGAAATTAGAGGCTTGGTGTATTGATGAAAATGTTAATATCAGACAGATGAATCACATAACTATTTGTCCCCCATGAAAGGTAGTAATTCAGTGGTTATCAAGTGAGAGTGGTCTTGGAATTGAGGAAAGGTATTTGAGGCATGCAGATGACACCACCCTTATGGCAGAAAGTGAAGAGGAACTAAAAAGCCTCTTGATGGAAGTGAAAGAGGAGAGCAAAAAAATTGGCTTAAAGCTCAACATTCAGAAAGCTAAGATCATGGCATCTGCTCCCATCACTTCATGGCAAATAGATGGGGAAACAGTGGAAATAGTGGCTGACTTTATTTTTTGGGGGGGCTCCAAAATCACTGCAGATGGTGATTGCAGCCATGAAATTAAAAGATGCTTACTCCTTGGAAGGAAAGTTATGACCAACCTTGAGAGCATATTCAAAAGCAGAGACATTACTTTGTCAACAAAGATCTGTCTAGTCAAGGCTATGGTTTTTCCAGTGTTCATGTATGGATTTGAGAGTTGGACTATAAAGAAAGCTGAGCAGCAAAGAATTGATGTATTTGAACTGTGGTGTTGGCGAAGACTCTTGAGAGTCCCCTGGACTGCAGGAGATCCAACCAGTCCATCCTAAAGGAGATCAGTCCTGGGTGTTCACTGGAAGGATTGATATTGAAGCTGAAACTCCAATACTTTCGGCACCTGATGCGAAGAGCTGACTCATTTGAAAAGACCCTGATGTTGGGAAAGATTGAAGGCAGGAGAAGGGGATGCCAGAGGATGAGATGGTTGGATGGCATCAGTGACTCAATGGACAGGAGTTTGGGTAAACTCAGGGAGTTGGTGATGGACAGGGAGGGCTGCTGTGCTGTGGTTCATGGGGTTGCAAAGAGTTGGACGCAACTGAGCTACTGAACAGAAGTGAACTGATTTGAGGTGAAGTAGATAGGACAGAATCCTTAGGATAGATACAGAGCCATGCATTTAAAATGTTTAATATGCTAAACTTGAAAGTGATTAGTTATCAAAGGAAAGGAAAATGAAAATTATAACTCACTCAGGCTCCATCGAAGGTAGAACCAGTTCTTTTAAAAATTACATTTACCATAACTTTTGTCATCTGCAGTTTTCCCAGGAGGAATCTATGAGTGCAGTGCATGTTGCAGGGCATATGAGGGAGTATAAATCAGAGTAGACAGTTAATTCTGTAACTAAACAGATGTTGGAATCTGTAAAATCTATGAAAACTGCCTATAAAAGGGCTAATATATCTGAAGGATATTTTTATAAGCACCAGAGTCAAAGTATGTGCTTTAAGAGACTGAGATACTTGAAGATGTGTTTATTTTTAGTGGCCCCAAGAGTGTCCTGCCCCATGTAACTCATTAGCTTTAGTTCAAGTATCCAGAGTTTGACAGTCTCTAGGGTACAAGGAAAGAGGGAGTCTCTGGAGAGGTGACATCAACATAGTCCATCTTTTCCTTCCAAATTGATTAGGAGTGAACCTATTGTTTCCACTTAACTTTCAAATTTCAAATCTAGTATATTGATTGCAATTTTTTGTTGGCTAGTCTTTTAAAAAAATTATTTAATTTTGTCTGTGCTGGGTCTTTGTTGCTGTGCACAGGCTTTATCTAGTTGTGGTGAGCAGGGGCTACTTTCTAGTTTAAGTGCTTGGGCTTCTTACTGCGGTGGCTTCTCTTGGGCTGTAGTTGCACAGGATTCAGTGGTTGTGGCACATGGGCTTTGTTGCCCTAAGGTGTGCGGAATTTTCCCTGACCAGGGATCGAAACTGTGTCTCTTGAATTGGCAGTTGGACTCTTAATCACTGGACCACCTGGGAAGTCCTGGTCTTTAAATTTCTTTATAAGCTGAGATACAGTTGACACTTAAATTAGTTTCAGGTGTACACCATATTGATTCAATATTTGTATGAATTTAGTTTTCATGTGGACTCTAATTGTGATGGAATGAGAAAAAATACTCAAATTATCTTACTCTCTGTGTATATATTGAAGGTCCAAGTATATCCTTCAAATGGATATTCATTTAAGATGTGAGATTGTGAATGTGGATTTGAGGAATCTCCTTAATGTTTAAAAGTGAGAATTTCTTTTCTGTTCAAATTCCTTTGTGCACTATTTTCTTCAGTAAAGTATATAAACTCTTAAGCATTGTAGTCAAGGTTCTTCTTCTTGTCCTGTTGTTTCCTTATTGTTTAGTTTCGCAGTTCAGCTTTTCCCCTATGATGCTTCTTTTGCTTTGAGTGTTCTGATACAGTGTATTTCTTTCAACCATCATACTTCAGTTCAAGCTCTGGTTTCTCTTCAGATTGAGTAAATCTTTTGCCTTTTACTTTTTTTTTTTAATTTAAAGCATTTTTTCCCTTAAATTTAAAGCATGTTTTTTCCTCTTTGAAGTGTGTCTTCTTCCAGGTAGGTAGGGAAAAATTGGAGCTCAGAAGGGCTTCAAAAGAAAGCACCAGCTCTGTGATTTTGGAAAAATAAATGTTATCGGACATCTCAGCAACTTAATAAGTCTAAAATGATTAAACATTTAAAAAAAATGTAGCTTCCCAATGTACTTAATCTTTCTGTAAGTTGTATGTGTAAATTGACTAGGGGAGAAGGAATAATATGTGATATTTACAATATAATCAAAGATTGGTTTGTTGTACTGGCTCAGATAGTGAATAATTTGCTGCAGTGCAGGAGAACTGGGTTCAATTTCTGATTTGGGATGATGTCCTGGAGAAGGGAATGGCTACCCACTCCAGTATTCTTGCCTGGAGAATTCCATGGACAGAGCCTGGTGGGCTACAGTCCATGAGTTGCAAAGAATTGGACATGACTGAGTGACTAATACAACAACAACAACAAATAAACACATAAACATCCATTTATATATATATATATACAATATTTTGTAAATATTGGCTTTCTACTTACAAAATATGTTCTTTGGAGGATTATGGAAATCATTTTGTTTATGGTAGACTGGGGAACAAGGTAAGTGAAATGTGAAAGAGCCAACATATTGAAAGCAGATGGGAGAAAAGAAGTTGAGGGGTGGGAAAGAAGAGATAAAGAAATTGAAAAGACTGAGACTTTTGAGGGGGGATCTCTAACTCAAACATCCATACAAGATAGATTATTAATAAAATAAATTGGGCCAGGTATAAGAAACACCAGCATAAAAAATTAAGTAAAATATAACAGAAGCTATGATTTTTCCAGTAGTCATGTATGGATGTGAGAGCTGGACGGTGAAGAAAGCTGAGCGCTGAAGAATTGATGCTTTTGAACTGTGGTGTTGGAGAAGACTCTTGAGAGTCCCTTGGACTGCAAGGAGATCCAACCAGTCCATTCTAAAGGAGATCAGTCCTGGGTGTTCATTAGAAGGACTGATGTTGAAGCTGAAGCTCCAATACTTTGGCTCCTCATGCGGAGAGTTGACTTATTGGAAAAGACCCTAATGCTGCGAAGGACTTGGGGCAGGAGGAGAAGGGGACGATAGAGGATGAGATGGCTGGATGGCATCAGCATCTTGATGGGCATGGGTTTGGGTAGACTCCGGGAGTTGGTGACGGACAGGATGGCCTGGCGTGCTGCAATTCATGGGGCTGCAAAGAGTCGGACACGGCTGAACGACTGAACTGAATAGAAGAATTTTACAATTCATTTCGAGTAACAGAAAATTGCGTTTATAGTCTTAAAAATCCATTCATTAAAAAAAAATAGGACCTAGAACTTATTCATTTAATAACTAGAAGTCTGTACACTTTGACCAATATCCTCTATTTTGCTACCTCCCAGCCCCTAAAAGTCTACATTCTATTCTTTTTCTATGAGTTTGGCTTTTTAAATTTTACAGAGAGATTAAATTCTTGCTTGAACTGGTATGGTTTCTAAATGATGGTGCTGAGAGTGAACCTAAATATTCCGACTCCAAAGTTATGCTCTTTCCATGGAACCATGAAGAATCTTTTTAAAAACGCTTTTTAATAAAGGCTCACTCTCACTTGGTAGACTATAATGGTTACCAAAAGGTGGCAATCAATTATCTTAATGTTTTAATCATCTTGTACATTCAATGTTTTCCTCGGTGAGATTGTAAGCTTTGATTATAAATTTTGTTTATAATTTTCAAACTTAAGATGTCATTAATTTACATAATTTTATTAGTTAAGAAGGAAACATTTGATATCAAAATAAATGACTAAATTTAACAGAATTTTGAGTTAAAATAGAAATTGGTTCAAAGTGTCATATGGGTTTTCATATATTTAGCAACCTGAACACAAATTTTTTAGTTGGTCAAACAATGAAATAACATATAGTAAACCAAATTTTGGAAGCTTTCTAATGCAAGTGTTTTCTGCATATGTTTATGTAAGTGCATATTTTGGGAGTGAGTTGATGATGAAAATGTAGTGAGTGATCTATGGGCCCCACATGTTTTGGGGGGAGGTGGTTAAGTTCTCAGTCATTTCCACACAAGACTAAATCAACCTAATTTTTATTTAGGTTCCAGAAAATTTCCACAAAGATAAAATAGTTTGGGAGGATCTTTAAAAAAACTCATGGTATAATGGAGTATCCATCTCCACTCTATTGAAACTCTGCCTACAAGACAACCTCCAGAGCCACATTTTGTACAGGAGAAGGGTGAGTGACTGAATATTGTATGGAACAAAAAGTGACCAAATCTTGTTCCATGAATTTTGATGAACTGTAAATCTGTTCCATCTTTTGTATAAGATGACCATGTATGTGAAATTGCCTTCAAGAAGTGCATTATTTGCCAATATAGAATAATTAAGCAGCATGCTTGCTTTGTAGTCTGGCCCTATATATTTTACCTCACTTGTAATTACTTCAGTGCATTTTGAGTTTTTTGAACTTTTGAGAATCTTTTTCCCCATCATTTTATTGTTTCCCCTCTCCCTTTTCTTCTCTTTCACTTTCAGTGTATATCATTGTTCTCTATTTAACTCAAATCTCTGTATATCTATTGTCTCTCTTAGTTCTTATTTGTACTTCTCGACTTATTTGTCTTTTCTATTTCCCCATCTTTCCCCTGATCTTTCCTTTCTCTACGTTCCTTTTGGGTCTCTTTATCCATTTATCAATGGTAACCACAGAAATTCAAAGCATGGTAGCAGTAGAGGGGTGGTAGCATTTCTTAGGAAGCTTTTACTTTTACTTCTAACTAGTAGTGAGAAAGAGAATCAGAGAGTTATTAATAATTCAGAGACCATGAATAGCATGTGAACAATTTCTGAATGGTGGCATTTAAACATTTCAGATGAAAAGTTGTCCTCACTATTCTATTTCTACTGAGAGGATGGTGTCCTGGAGCCTGGTGGAGAAGTATTCCTGTTCTGTATAACTGTCCTATAGTATGGGTATGACATTGTCCTATGTGCTGTTTCTTGTGTCCTTTAGCTATCTCTCTCTCTCTGCTCTCTGTCTCTTTTTCTTTCTGTCTGCCTCTCACTCTCTCTGTGTCTGTCTCTCTCTAAATAATATATGTATATCTGCATCAGTTCAGTTCAGTTCAGTGGCTCAGTCATGTCCGACTTGTTGTGACCCCATAAGCTGCAGCACACCAGGCCTCCCTGTCCATCTAGCTCCCGGAGCCCATCCAAACTCATGTCCATTGAGTCGGTGATGCCATCCAACCATCTCATCCTCTGCTGTCCCTTCTCCTTTTGCCGTCAATCTTTCCCAGCATCAAGGTCTTTTCCAATGAGTCAGCTTTTTGCATCAGGTGGCCAAAGTTTTGAAGTTTCAGCTTCAACATCAGTCCTTCCAATGAACACCCAGGACTGATCTCCTTTAGAATGGACTGGTTGGATCTCCTTGCAGTCCAAGAGGCTCTCAAGAGTCTTCTCCAATACCACAGCTCAAAAGCATAAATTCTTCAGCACTCAGATTTCTTTATAGTCTAACTCTCAAATCCATACACGACTACTGGAAAAACCATAGCCTTGACTAGACAGACCTTTTTTGGCAAAGTAAGGTTTCTGCTTTTTAATATGCTATCTAGGTTGGTCATAACTTTCCTTCCAAGGAGTAAGTGTCTTTTAAGTTCATGGCTGCAGTCACCATCTGCAGTGACTTTGGAGCTCTGCCCCCCAAATAAAGTCTCTCACTGTTTCCACTGTTTCCCCATCTATTTGCCATGAAGTGATGGGACCGGATGCCATGATCTTAGTTTTCTGAATGTTGAGTTTTAAGCCAACTTTTCACTCTCCTCTTTCACTTTCATCATGAGGCTTTTCAGTTCCTCTTCACTTTCTGCTGCAAGGATGGTGCCATCTGCATATCTGAGGTTATTGATATTTCTCCCGGCAATCTTGATTCCAGCTTGTGCTTCTTCTAGCCCAGCGTTTCTCATGATGTACTCTGCATAGAAGTTAAATAAGCAGGGTGACAATATAAGGCCTTGACGTACTCCTTTTCCTATTTGGAACCAGTCTGTTGTTCCATGTCCAGTTCTAACTGTTGCTTCCTGACCTGTATACAGGTTTTTCAAGAGGCAGGTCAGGTGGTCTGGTATTCCCATCTCTTGAAGAATTTTCCACAGTTTATTGTGATCCACACAGTCAAAGGCTTTGGCATAGTCAATAAAGCAGAAATAGACGTTTTTCTGAAACTCTCTTGCTTTTTCGATGATCCAGTGGATGTTGGCAATTTGATCTCTGGTTTCTCTGCCTTTTCTAAAACCAGCTTGAACATCAGGAACTTCACGGTTCACATATTGTTGAAGCCTGGCTTGGAGAATTTTGGGCATTACCTTACTAGCATGTGAGATGAGTGCAATTGTGTGGTAGTTTGAGCATTCTTTGGCATTGCCTTTCTTTTCCTTTCTTTCTTTCTTTGCAGATGTATATCTACATAAACATGTTCAATTTAAATAATTTAAAAGTGGAGGTTCATGATATCTCCACTCATAACTAAAACTTAGTCACTACCCCTGACTGTCTGTAACTAAATGCATTCCCTTTTTACCCCAATGATCTTAACTTTGTTATAATCAGCTTTTTAATATTCTTTTTAGTTTTGGCTATAACTTTTGACTATAACCATAGTTGTTTACCACCCATGTTTGCATTCATAAGCAACAATTTGTTTTACCTGTTTTTCGACTTTACGTCAAGGGATTGATTACTTGGTGAATTTCATCTTTTTCTCAGCTCTTTTTGGAGAAAGACCTCGTTTTGATTTGGTTAGCTGTAGTTTGTGTAGTACTCTGTTGTATGAAGAGGTCAAAATTTACCTATTTTGTTGTTGATAACATTTGGATTGTTTTCAAGTTTTGGTTGATACAAACAATGCTTCTTTGAACATTCTTATGTATGTCACTTGAGGTATGTGACCACGAATGACTTTAGAGAAGAATATTGTGTCCAGGAGTGTAATTGCAGGTCAGCATTGCTAGATAACAGCCAAACTATTATCAAAAGAGATTTTGCTAATTAATACTTGCAACAGTAAGAGTAAACTGGGAAGAAATGCATTAGTAGCAGGTTTCTATTCAATCCCTCCTCTGGACAACTTAAGCAGATTTGTCTTAACTAGATCTCCTTGTAAATATGATGAGATTTAACTAGTATTACATAACAGAAAATTTTAATCTATGAATGTTTTTAGTAATGAGCAGTTTAGTAGAAAATTATCAAGAAAACTGAAATTTATGAATATATGGGAAGCAGTTGGCAATAAATGTAAATTAATCACAGAAGCTCTCTATGCTTGTCTGACTAATAGCATATGGAAACTGAGATGCTTCAAACCTAAATGGCTTTCTCTGAGTTGGCTTGTACTGCTAACTAGCAGTCATGTATTAGTCTGAAACAAAATGTGTTCCCATTTTGAAAAGGGGATTTAATTTCATTTTTGAAGCTGCCTTTGAAGTTTAGAGCTAAAGTTTTTCAAAGTCAGGTGTTGTTTATACCTGCCTTTTCCCTATGTTATCAAGATAAACAGTTTTGAAATAATTTAATTGATCTTTGAACTTGACTTAAACAGACACAAGGCCCATCAACTTCCTTCTATTTTTCTTTAGCCGAAATCATGTGAAACGTAAAGGCAAAGACTAGTTGAATTTAAACAAACCATGTCAATTTTGTTAAAAAAATGATAATTTTTCTCTTTATTGTTTGAGTAGATAACTAAAACCTTTGGGTATAAACTGAGCAAAGTATACCTCTATACAATGATTTCTTTTTTCCTTAGCCACATTAGATGTTTAGTAGTAAATGTAGTGATTTACATTCACCATAAAAGATAAGAATGTGCCTAATTAC
>SJYQ01011006.1:89985-101494 GCA_006410935.1 Redunca redunca | reverse complement strand
TCCCAATCATTCTGGGTAAGAGGTTTATCAGTTTTATTGATAGTCCCAAAGAACATGCTTTTGATTTCATAGTTTTAAAAAATTTTTTTGTTTTCTATTTTATTGATTTCACTTCTACTGAAATTTGATATTTTGTTATTTCCTTTTCTTCTGTTATTATTGAGTTTCCATTTGTTCTTAGTTCTTTAAATTGAAAGTTGAGGATTTCTTTGGTATTCTTTCTTCAATTACATTTAACATGATTATCAATATGCTTGCATTTAAATCCGTCATCTGTCATACTTATTGTTTCCTATTTTTTTAATCTGTTTTTTCTTTTCCCCTCTGTTCCTGCTTTCCTTTTATTACTGATTGTTTTATAATTGCATTTATTTATTTTCTTTCTTGCCTTACTAGCTGTATCTCTGTTTCATTTATTAATGTGTAAATGACAATCCACTCCAGTATTCTTGCCTGGGAAATCCCATGGACAGAGGAGCCTGGCAAGTTACCATACATGGGCCCAAGAGTTGGACATGGGCATGAATATATCTTTAACTTATGACAATCTGGCTTCAAATAATATTTTACCACTTCATCCATCTATTATGTTATTTTTGTCTTACATTTTACTCCTATATATATACCTTTAACTTATCAGAGTCTAACTGTCTTTAACTGGTTGAGATGAATCATTTCAAAGATATTCATTTTAGTTTGTAAACAGGAAGTCTAAAAATTAGGGAAGGACTTCTTTTTTTTTTTTTCTTTTTCACAAAAAGGTATCTGGACAGCTTCAGCTATGCATCACAGCCTTCTCCAGAAATGACTGCTGAGATAAGTGTTAGTTGCTCAGTCCTGTCTGACTCTTTGCAACCCCATGGACTGTAGCCCAGCCCGCCTCTGTCCATGGAATTCTCCAGGCAAGAATACTGCAGTGGGTAGCTATTCCCTTCTCCAGGAGATCTTCCTGACCCAGGAATTGAACCTGGGTCTCCTGCAGTGCAAGCAAATTCTTTACCATCTAAACCACCAGAGAAGCTTTAAGGCTTCCTTAACTATCCTGTTTTCCTTTCTGCTTTCCCCAGCAGTAACTTTCCAGGGTTAATGAATTGGAAATTGCTTGGACTTTAATACTGCTAAGTCTCTTCAGTCGTGTCCGACTCTGTGCGACCCCATAGACTTCAGCCCACTAGGCTCCCTTGTCCCTGGGATTCTCCAGGCAACAACACTGGAGTGGGTTGCCATTTCCTTCTCTAATGCATAAAAGTGAAAAGTGAAAGTGAAGTTGCTCAGTCGTGTCCGACTCCTAGCGACCCGGTGGACTGCAGCCCACCAGGCTCCTCCATCTGGGACTTTAATACTATATTCCTTAAATAAGAACATTTAGTTTTATTTATTCTTTAAATAATAGCATATTTCTGAAGTCCAGGAAATAAGTACAACCTTCCCTGGTGGCTCAGAGGTTAAAGTGTCTGCCTGGAATGCGGGAGACCCCGGTTGGATCCCTGGGTCGGGACGATCCCCTGGAGAAGGAGATGGCAATCCACTCCAGTACTCTTGCCTGGAGAATCCCATGGAGGGAGGAGCCTGGTAGGCTACAGTCCATGGGGTCGCAAAGTCGGACACAACTGAGCGACTTCACTTTCACTTTCACTTTCATAGGTGGGTAAGCTCCTATTTCCACAAGAATCCAAATGCCAAAGTATTCTAGATATCCTGGATTTGTGTATGTGTAGAGATGTGTATCTCAAATGTGAGAGAAACCATATATATGCTTATGGCACAAGAAATAGAACATTTTTCATTTACTTTTTGATCTGTCTCTGCCGAATGACATGGACTAGGGAAAATAAGCTTACATAATATTGAAAAAAAAATTTAAAGCAACTGGATTTAAGATATAACTAAAAAGCTGTTCCTATTTTTAATGACTTGCCTTAGTTTGCTTTAGAGTCATGCTGAATTCTTTCTGGTTTTCTTTACTTCAGTATCATCCAACTCACTGTATCTTTTCTTTTATGTTTATTTTATACAGTGTTTTATAAGAAAATTAGAGATACCAGTGCAACATTTCATGCAAAGATGGGCTCAACAAAGGAAAGAAATGGTATGGACCTAACAGAAGCAGAAGATATTAGGAAGAGGTGGCAAAAATACACAGAAGAACTGTACAAAAAAGATGTTCATGACCAAGATAATCACAATGGTGTGATCACCCTAGAGCCAGACATCCTGGAATGTGAAGTCAAGTGGGCTTTAGAAAGCATCACTATGAACAAAGCTAGTGGAGGTGATGGAATTCCAGTTGAGCTGTTTCAAATCCTGAAAGATGATGCTGTGAAAGTGCTGCACTCAACATGCCAGCAAATTTGGAAAACTCAGCAGTGGCCACAGGACTGGAAAAGGTGTTTTCATTCCAATCCCGTAGAAAAGCAGTACCAAAGAATGCTCAAACTACTGCACAATTGCACTCATCTCACATGCTAGTAAAGTAATACTCAAAATTCTTCAAGCGAGGCTTCAGCAACACATGAATTGTGAACTTCCAGATGTACAAGCTGGTTTTAGAAAAGGCAGAGGAACCAGAGATCAAATTGCCAACATCTGCTGGATCATAGAAAAAGCAAGAGAGTTCCAGAAAAACATCTATTTCTGCTTTATTGACTATGCCAAAGCCTTTGACTGTGTGGATCACAATAAACTGTGGACAATTCTGAAAGAGATGGGAATACCAGACCACCTGACCTGCCTCTTGAGAAATCTATATGCAGGTCAGGAAGCAACAGTTAGAACTGGACATGGAACAACAGACTGGTTCCAAATAGAAAAAGGAGTACGTCAAGGCTGTATACTGTCACCCTGCTTATTTAACTTCTATGCAGAGTATATCATGAGAAATGCTGGGCTAGAAGAAGCACAAGCTGGAATCAAGATTGTCGGGAGAAATATCAATAACCTCAGGTATGCAGATGACACCACCCTTATGGCAGAAAGTGAAGAGGAACTGAAAAGCCTCTTGGTAAAAGTGAAAGAGGAGCGTGAAAAAGTTGGCTTAAAGCTCAACATTCAGAAAATGAAGATCATGGCATCTGGTCCCATCACTTCATGGCAAATAGATGGGGAAACAGTGGAATCAGTGTCAGACTTTATTGTTTTGGGCTCCAAAGTCACTGCAGATGGTGAATGCAGCCATGAAATTAAAAGACACTTACTCCTTGGAAGGAAAGTTATGACCAGTCTAGTCAGCATATTAAAAGGCAGAGATATTACTTTGCCAACAAATGTCAGTTTAGTCAAGGCTATGGTTTTCCCAGTAGTCATGTATGAATTTGAAAGTTGGATGGTGAAGAAAGCTGAGCATCGAAGAATTGATGCTTTTGAACTGTGGTGTTGGAGAAGACTCTTGAGAGTCCCTTGGACTGCAAGAAGATCCAACCAGTCCATCCTAAAGGAGATCAGTCCTGGGTGTTTATTGGAAGGACTAAGGTTGAAGCTGAAACTCTAATACTTTGGCCATCTCATGCAAAGAGTTGACTCATTGGAAAAGACCCTAATGCTGGGAAGAATTGGGGGCAGGAAGAGAAGGGGACAACAGAGGATGAGATGGCTGGATGGCATCACCGACTTGATGGACATGGGTTTGGGTCAATTCCGTGAGTTGGTGACGGACAGGGAGGCCTAGCATGCTGATTCATGATGTCACAAAGAGTCAGACATGACTAAGCTACTGAACTGAACTGAATAAGGTTTTTTGATTGAAATATAATTGCTTCACAATGTTGTGTTAGCTTCTGCTGTAAAACAAAGTGAATTATCTATATTATATACATATTCTCTCCCTCGAGAGTCCCCCTCCCCCTGCATCATCCCATCCATCTAAGTCATCACAGTGCAATGAGCTGAGCTTCCTGTGCTATACCACAGATTCTCACCAGTTATCTATTATACATGGTAGTGTATTTATATCAGACCTAATCTCCCAATTCATCTCACCCTCCCCTTCCCCCACTGTTTCCACACATCCATTCTCTACATGTGGGTCTCTTTTCCTGCCCTAGAACTAGGTTTGTCTGTACCATTTTTTTCTATATTCCACACACATGCATTAATATATGATATTTATTTTTCTCTTTCTGACTTACTCCATTCTGTATGACAGGCTCTAGGTTCATTCACATCTCTACAAATGACCTGATTTTGTTCTTTTTAATGGCTGAGTAATATTCCACTGTTTATACACACACACACATTCTTTATTCATTCATCTGTTGATGGACACGGACATTCATATTAGGTTGCTTCCATGTCCTGGTTATTGTAAATAGTGCTGCAATGAACATAGGGGTACATGTGTCTTTTTGAATTATGGTTTTCTCAGGGTATATGCCCCAGAGAAGACGATGGCAGCCCACTCCAGTACTCTTGCCTGGAGAATCCCAGGGACTAGGGAGCCTGGTGGGCTGCCATCTATGAGGTCACACAGAGTCGAACACGACTGAAGTGACTTAGCAGCAGCAACAGCAGCAGCAGGGTATATGCCTAATAGTGGGGTTGCTTGTACAGTAGTTTTATTTTTAGTTTTTAAGGAACTTCCATACTGTTTTCCACAGTGGTTATGTCAATTTACATTCCCACCAACAGTGCAAGAGCATTCCCTTTTGTCTTCTTTAGTACTGATGCTTGAGTTCTTTACAGATTCAGGATATGAGTTTTTCCTATCAGCTATATGGGTTGTAAGTATTTTCTCCATTACTCAGTGACTTGCCTTTGGATATTCAACTGTGTGTATTGATGATCAGAAGTTTAAAACTTTAATGAATTTTAACTTAACTTTTTTTTGTATATTGTCAATACTTTTGTGTCCTGTTTAAGAAGTCTTTATTTGCCCAAGGCCATGAAAAATTTTTTCTATATTATCTTTCCCAAGCTTGAGGTAGATTGTCTCCAAGATTTTCACCACCAATTTCTTTCCTCTGAACACAGCACTTAAACCTTCTCCCTATAGGATAGGTGGGGAGACAAGGTTATACTGCTCAGGAGGACCTGAAATCTGTTAATAGTTACAACATGGGGAAGGGAAGGATGATAAGGGTCTGGTTTTTTCATTCCTGCATTCCAAGACCCTCTTTGGTTTTATCTATTCTTTCATCCTTGCATCACCATAGACTCTTTAAAAGATAACAGTCCTTCTTAATCTTGTAAGAGGCCATGACTCAAAAGGGTTATTTCAAGGTATCACATGGGGAAATTTTTAAGGTGACATAACTTTATACGGCACTATGGTGGTGGGATCCAACTCTAAGCCTTCTCTGGGCCGAGGAGTCTAGGTTTGTCTCTGGCTAGTAAGAATCCTTCTGCCCTTCCTGTTTGCGTGGGAGAGGAGAGAATGTTTCTGTCTGCTTCTTCTCAAAAGCAGCCTTCAGCTCAAAATAATCCTTATGCCAGCATGGTATATTTTTGGAGAGGCATTCTCTGAACCCCTTCCAAGGGAAATGTCAAGAGCCAAGAAAAGAACCATATAATTTTGACAAGAAAGAAAAGGTTTGTCTTGATTGATTTGATAGTAATATTTCTTATAGAACTATAATAATTAAATCAATAGAGGAATTAAGAATAAAGATCATGGACAAGTTAACGTGTATCTATTAATAAGAAGTTGATGTCTGAATGCAGTTGAAAGAAGTGGAGGTCAGTACCAGGCTCCACCAGCAGGGTGTTACCAAGTAGAGTGTGGGTAGCTAGGCAAGGAAGGATGCTTGGTCCAAGGATGGATGTGAGAGGGTCGGGGAACTGAGTGAGGTGGGCAGTCAATCAGAAGTGCCAGGAGAGACGTACCAGCATCACATGGGTCGGAGCACAACTGGGAACAAAACTGAGGCTGAACCAGAGCCAGCGTGGTGGGCAGAGGCTAGTCTCACAGCGAGGGTGGAACGAACCCTTGGCACCCCAATCCTGCTCCAAGGATGCCCTGACCCTTCACTCAAAGCAAAACTTCACGCCCTGACTCTTGTAGCAATGACTGTGCTGGCCTTTAAGTTCTCCATGAGAGTGGCCTTTGTATCTTACCTGCAGTTTTAGGCCCCTATGCTAGGGGATTATGTTAGTCCTCTAGCTACGAGCTGGTCAGAGAAAAGAGTAATGCACTTTGGACCATTCCTCAGGGGCACCTGAAAACAAATTTCTCAGAAAGAAGGCTCACTGAAGGATGGATAAAATCTAACCTAATGTCCTTCATTTACAGGAGGAGAAACTGAGACCCAGAGAAGGGAATTGATCCAGTGGCATTGGGCATTTCTCTTTAGAAGGCAATGTATATTGAAGGGTTTTGAAAGCATCATGATAATTCACAAAATCAGACCATCTGCTGAGATCATTTCTGTTACATGCCACTACTAACTTCCCTGAGTATCCGTAAAAGAACCTCCAAGGCCAAGATTCTTGTCCCAATGTTTTAGTTGAGGGAGTGGAGAGATTAGGGTTATTCCCCAGTCACTCAGGTGATAACGAATGAAATCAGGAATTGAATATAGGAATATTCATATTTTATAAATATAAAACATATAATTACCATTCAACTTTATGGAAATCCAGGGTGTCTGAAGCCCAATACAAGGCACTGAGAAGTGACAAAATGAATGATGAAGGAAAAAAACAGTCCCAAATTTCCAGTAACTTAAGTATTAGGGAAGAGAGACACCTGGGAAGTGATGCCTAAAGAATGCAATGCAGTGAGTTATGACAGTTAAAAAGGCTGTGGGATACCCTCATGTGAGCAAGGGTAGAATCTGCACAGAAGAGGTGAAATCAATCTGAGGGATATTAAAGAACTTTCCTATATGTAAGTGTAGGATTTTTTTGGTGTCAGTAGGATCTGAGTGTGTATTCTGTTTTGAACCAGACAGCCCCCAACAGCGTCCTCTTTGATACTTTTATCAGAGTAGCTTCTTCTGCACAGGGTTTTACACTTCATATATTTACAAATTTAAAACTTTAAAAGGTAAAATTTTATTACTTGCATTTTCTTTCTCATGCAGTTAAATGTATTTCCTGTTTCTTAGAAAACATAGTTTGAGAGCATGGATCATATCCTTTCTTTGCTCCTTTGCAACTTTTCTTTCTTTTGGGGGGGCAGAGGTGCATTATTTTTTTTATTATTATGTAACCAAAAAAAGTCTTTTATAAAGATAAAAGTACCTCCCTCCAAATGACTGGAAATTCACCTCCCAGGTGATCAAGTCACCTGCTCAATGTTTGGTAAACAATACTGTGCCATAACTACTTGCTGGGTATCCATTTGGTTTGAGCTAGTCTTTTTTCGTATTCTCTTCTGACATTTGACAATATCTTCAACTTTTCTAAAGATAATTTTTCTTCTCTCCCTAAAATTTAAATTTAGATTTCAAATGTAATCTCCAACTGACAGTTCATTGTCAAACTTTGAGTCTTTGGACCCTGGCTCCTGGATGAATCACTCAGAAAAGAGGAGAGAAGATGATTTGCTCAGAAGCAGGGCAGAGCTGTGAATCTGCAGGAGCCTGCCCACAGCCAGCAACAGCAGTGCACGTCAGTAGAATTCCTCATAGCACATTTGGCAGAGAACTTCTCCACTACTTTTTGAGCCCACTGGACAAAGAAATGGAGAAGGAAATGGCAACCCACTCCAGTGTTCTTGCCTGGAGAATCCCAGGGACAGGGGAGCCTGGTAGGCTGCTGTCTATGGGGTCGCACAGAGTCGGACACGACTGAAGCGACTTAGCAGCAGGACAAAAGAAAACCTGAATTTCCACTCACATGGATCAAGACTGCAGTCTCCCAGAGAAAGACCTCAAACAGTGAGGTTGAGTTTACTTTTCCTCTTTCAACAAGCCACACTACTAAGAACTGTGGTGTTGGAGAAGACTCTTGAGAGTCCCTTGGACTGCAAGATTAAACCAGTCAATTCTAAAGAAAATCCACCCTGAATTTTCATTGGAAGGACTGGTGCTAAAGCTGAAGCTCCAATAGTTTGGTCACCTGATGCGAGCAGCCAACTCACTGCAAAAGACCCTGGGGCAGGGAAAGGTTGAGGGCAAGAGGAGAAGGGGAAAGCAGAGAATGAGATGGCTGGATGGCATCATCGACTCAGTGGATATGAGATAGTGAGATCCTAAGAGATAGTGAAGGACAGGGAAGCCTGGCACGCTGTAATTCATGGGGTCACAAAGAGTTGGACACGACTGAGTGACTGAACAACTACAAGACAGTATTGTACACCAAATAAGTCTGTCAAGTCAGGTACTATGGGCTTGTTTCTCTTCAATTCTTGTATGCTTAAATATGGAATTTTTGTAGTTGGCAGAACACAGTGGACTGGCAGTCAGAGTTTGACTTTAGCTGTAGATCTGTTACTTTTATGCTGTTAGATATGCAAATCAGTCAACCCTTTCAAGCTTCAAATTTCTATAATGATTTCCTCCAGCTTGTGTGCTCTGTGATTCTTTTGAATTGCCCAAAGCATTTTGGATAGTGCGAGGCACTTGACAGCTCTCAAGAAAAATACCTATAGCCTTACTTGTGAAGGTTCTGAAATGGCCCACACTTGTTGAGCTGGGTCTTGAAACTTAACTATATTAGTAAGAATTCAAGATATTCAGATGAATTTAAAGATCCTGAAGACTAGATTATTTTAAACTCTGTTTACAACATTACTATTTAATAGTGAGAAAGAAATTTGAGCTGTTACCAATTTCTACCAGAGATGAATTATTTCAGTGATTTGTCAGCCATTGATTGCACACCCACTCTTCACTTATCACTGTGATAAACAGTACAAAAAAGATGAAAACAGCCTCTTCTCTATTCTTGAGGTAGTAGCTCATCATCTGGTGGAGACTGTAAGCAAGTTTTGTGTGTTAATCTTATTTGATCTTCACAACAATCCTATAAAGTAAGTCATATTGCTAGTTCTGTCCTGAGGAGGAAGCTGAGGCACCAAGGGTTAGATGAGATGATAACACAGAATGGTAACTTGTGGAGCCTAGACCCACACTCAAAGCCTGGGCTTGAAACTGCTTCCCCTGGCACAGGGGAATTAGTCTGTACCACTCATTCCAGATATTCTAAATGCACACCAAGGGGTTCAGTCAACCCTGATCCTTTCCTAAAATCAGATGGAAGATAGGAGGTTAGGACAACCGTCCACAACTCCTGTGCAGTGACTTGGTGGGAAATAAGAGTAGTTATGTTTGTTCTCTAAGCAGTTATGTTGTTTCATTCTTAAGAATGAAATTTACTTACTCCACCAGAATTACTATCCCACATGAACTGTGAATTTTGCCAGGCCACTTTTAAAGTTGTTTTTCTTTTTTTTCCTACGCAATTGTGAAAGTTGCCTTAACTGCTGGGTTTTCTTAATATCACTGCTGTTTGACCATTTTCTTCTCATCATGTTTTTTTTTTTTTTAATCCTGATTGAATGTGTACACTTTTATAAAAACCTTTTACTTTTCTGTAGAAAAGAATGCAAGATATAGTTTAAAAGCTAGGCACAGAATTTGACCATCAATTTTTAAAGTTCATTCAGTTATGCAAATCTTCTATGAATGGAGATTTAAAAATACAAGTAGGAATACAAATCTTAACTACAAGTTGAGAAGTAGAAGCAAGAAACAACTCAAAGTAAATGACCTATTAGAAGAATAGGTTCAGGAAAGCCATCTAAACACTGCTGACTGCCCACATTAGCAAAGTTGCCCAAGCTTCAACTCTGTTTATTAATTGAAAGATCTAAGCCACACTGCGTGATCATTGGAATTAAGCAGGAGTTCAGAAAAATGTAAAATCATAACAACAGATCACATAGAATTTTTGGTCCAAAAGGAACTTTCTGAACTATCGTTCATTGTTATTTACTGGCTGAGTTTAGTAAAATCACTTTTTTTTTTGGTATTATCCTATTTTGACATTTGATTAAGTAAAATTCAAATAAATTCCCCAAGGTACTATGTTAGGAAATAAGGCATGTTTTCCATCACCTACTGCAAAAACCTTGGGCACTGTACCTTAATTTGCCATGTCAGGATCTGTGAAAAGGGATAATTCGTGGGCCTATGTTAATCTCTTTTCTTTTTCTCCAGCTATTTTTTAGCTTTCATATTCCTGCTTGTTACTATTAAGGTAACCTAAGATAGAGAGGGGAAGAGCATGAGAGTGTGAGGTAGCCAAGGAGAAATATCCATCACATTCAGCCTCCCACTCCCTCCTTATCCAGACTTATGTTACTCTGTCTTGGTTGAAGATAAGAGATGTCTATGAGCTTGTGACTGCTTTAACCAATAGAGTATGACAAAAATGATATTGTGACATGGAAGGCTAGATCCTAACGAGACATTCAACTTTCACCTTGTTGGTTAGAACTTACTCTTAGAGTTTTGGGTATCCATGTTAAGAAGTCTGATTACCTTGAGACCATTCTGTGAGGAAGCCTATGCGAGCAACATGGAGAGGCTACCTGTGCCGGGGGAAGCAGTTTCGAGCCCAGGCTTTGAGTGTGGGTCTAGGCTCCACAAGTTACCATTCTGTGTTATCATCTTACTGGTTAACATTCCCAGTAAGAGTCAAGCCTTTCAGTTATCCCAACCCAGATGCTAGACTTACAAGTTATGAAAGTTAATAAACAGAAATCTCATTTTAAATGGAGCTAGGAGGCCGTAGGGAGAGCTCTAAGCTCTACCACTCCAGGTCAGTTGCTGATCCAACAGAAAGAGATGGTACCTTGGTGTCTCCAAAAGGAAGATGGTTACCACTTGACTACCCAGCAGGAGGAAGAAAGAATTTCTCATTGCCAGGCAACAGCCCAGCCAATAAGAGACTGCCACAACTCAGCCAGTGAAAAGCCAGTATACTTCAAACTCCCAGTTTCTTCCAATGGACTCCTTGTTTATAGCAGCTCCACCCTATTGCTGTTCTCTATAAAACAGCGTTCCTCTGATTTGTTCTCTGGACTTGCGGGTGGTTCCCTATAGATTACATGCCAGGAAATGTTATTCTTTGCTGTTTCTGAGTAAACCCATTTTGCTGGTAAAATAATTGATTGTTGTATTGTTTTAGGTTAACAAAGTGAAGATGCCTCCATATAATTCTAGTCCCCATAGAATAAGTTTTCCCAGACAGTGTAGAGCAAAGCCAAACCATCTCCTTTTTGCCCTGTCCAAATTCACCTATAGAATCCGTGAGCATAATAAAATGGATGGAATTTCATGCCATTGAGTTTTTTTGCACAGCAGTAGATGAGTGAAACATTTACTGATCTTTGTATCCTATCTCTGCTTCAGTCCCTGATTTGTGAGCTGCTTGAGGGCAAAAACGTTCTTAATCCTCTTCATTGAGTATCCCTGTTAACTGATGAGTAATGATTCTTAGTAATTTGGTGTGTAAATAAAGCCCTTTCATTGGCTAAATGGAATATGTAGTGAACAAATTTATTTTCTCACATTAAAAAAATTTTTTTTCTAAAACTTTCTACCTTTTAATATATCATTAAATGTTG
>SJYQ01011006.1:55049-80343 GCA_006410935.1 Redunca redunca | reverse complement strand
ACTTAAAATATATAATGATTTAAAATATAAACTATATCACATATAAAACATATACTTATACATAATATATAAAAAAGTTTTTAGAAGCTGAGGCTGGATAAAATCAGATTTTTCCTAACAGATAAGTTGTTGGTCTTTGCTGAGATCTGAAATATAAACAGTCCATGAAACGCATGCTTAGAATACTCAAATTTTAGTATCAGTTTTTTTGAAATATATGCTACTTACCTCCATCTTAAACATTGGTGATAGATAAATTTTATGTCCAATAAGACTTGAGTTCAAAATAGAACTAATTTAAAGTGCACAGGTAAAATGACGTCTTCATATGCTATTTAGCTGTATAACTGATTTGATGAAATTCATTCAGCTTCTTTTAGTTATACTCACAATGTAGCAAGTCATGATGACTCCATTCAGAGTTAACTGGAAGATAAGAATGAAGTATTACAGATGATCTGAATGGTGTTCTGGCATCATTTTTAATTAGTGCACCAACTGCTGTTTTCAAGTTGTTTTTTTTTTTTTCCCCAGCTAGTTTTTCAAAATGAATGTGCTTTCTCTATCAATATTGGTATTTGTTTTGGTCTCTGGCAGAAATCTCAAACACTGAATTGCAAGAGTCTTCCCCCATAGTTTATAGTAAATACCCACATACCCAGTGGGAAGAGAGAAAGAGGAGAGCTTTATGAAGTGATATTCCTCTTTTGTCATTGATTTGCTCAGCAAATCCTTTCTCCAGGGACTGAATCCTCAACTTTGTCTAAGACAAAATGACAGTGGGGACTAAAATATCTTTCAAAGATAGTTCGGATTTTCTGTTATTGAATTGGAATTTGTTTTCTAGTCTAAACTTACTCACTTATTTCTCTCAGGAAGGAGTTTTTATTCCAAGTGTAAATTTGCTGAGAACCCATCTGAGGTTATGCTACCAATCCTTTGATTTGTGTATCAGAAGATAGACTTCAATTTAATTTATCTTAAGAAAATTGCTTAACTTGGTTTATGACACATTTTACATAAAGCAGTTTTAAAGAATTTATGTAGAATTAATATATTCTATATTTTTTTTATAGAGTTTTAAAATTTCCAGGTTTAGTAACCANTATATTTTTTTCATGGATTTTTAAAATTTCCAGGTTTAGTAACCAAGTTCTTCTTCAACTCTCAATTATATAGATTGTCTTGTAATTTAAATGTTTTATATTATAGTATTTATTATGGCCAAAATATTCTATTTCTATTTTTATGTGCTATCATATTCAAGTTCTTTTCAATTTCTTTTCCAGGTGAGTAGATTTAGAAGATATATATTTATAATTCTGAAAAAAAGATTGATTTTAACAAACATGGGAAAACCCCACAAATATCCCAATAGGAAAGCAATTATATGAATAGACAATTTGTTGTTGTTTAGCCAAGTCATGTCTGACTCTTTGTGATTTAGAATACCAAATCCAAATGAACAAGATATATAAGAGAGTGTGACCAAATTCTCAAGTAGAGAAAGATATATTAAAATAATGATGATAAACCTCTTCATACTCACCAGACTGGAGGCAAAAGAAATGAAATTTATTGCCAATGAGAATGAAGGAAAAGTGCTACTCACAGATTACTGGTGGAAATTCAAAGAGTTACAAGTTTTCTTGGGGAAAATATGGCAATGGCTTCTAAAAACTACATAAACTCTCAACCTAGTGCTGTTATTTGCAGGAATCATTCCCTTAGAAAGGACAAATGAACAATAATGTTTGATGTAGAAATACTTTAATGACCAATGATGAAGAATATAGGGTCCTTTGATAGCAAATTTACTACATAATATATTCACAAAATGGAAAATATTCATTCATCTGAAACAAAGAATTATAGCACTAACACATGTCTTGGAGATGTTTTCCTGAGGTTTTGCTGAATGAGGAAATCAAAAATGTTGAAACAAATATATTACACGGTCCTACTTTTATAAAACAATAATTTAAGACACTGAAATATGATTTTATTATGTATTGTGTGTCTGTATGAGATTACACGAGAAAATATATAGTTTTTTTAAGAATGACTAATTCTTAATTAACATTATTATCTAAATAACATGAACATGAATAATCTGGAAAGGGGCAGAGGGTAATATCTAGAGGAAGATGGGGCATGAAGTAAAGCTAGAAAAGAAACAAATTGAGACTTTGTGTATATTTAAAAGTTTTAAAAATTAATGACACTGGTTGCTTCTCTATACAAGAATAGGAGTAAGGTTGCAGATGGTTAGGGGACAAATTGAACTCGAGTATGAATTATCTTTATAGTTTTTTAAAACAGATTGTAATTAAGTGAACAAAAATCACAATTTAAGAAGAAAGTAAAGAAAGGACTAAAGAAAATAAGGTAAATATTTATTTTGCAAATGGACCAAGTATATACAAACTGAAATTATTTCAGAATTCTTTAAATTTAGAAAGTACCAAGTAATGCACACTTATTGAAGATCTTGGAAATAGGTAAGGATCTATTGAAGTTATTATTATCCAGACACCAGTGCTGAGTGCTTTGAAAGGACTGTTTCACTCAACCCTCATAAGTGCCCTGTGAGACAGTCATTCATTATTTCCAAAGATACATAGATATAGAAATAGAGGCTTAAAGTGGTTAAAATAAAATGTGTTAGGAAATAGGTTGTGTAAGTGGAAATCCCACTTCTTTTTTTTTTTTTTTTAACCTTCTGGCTCTGCTACCAAAGAGTTGTGTGCCTCCTTTCTTACTGTAACTGAAAGTGGGATCCAGCTGCTCCAACACTCAAAATGCCAATAAAGAGGCCAGCTGGTGGAAAGGAAAGTTTGTTTTATTTTGGATATTGGCAACCAGCTTGGGCCAAGGAGGGGGCAGACTTCTGTCCAAAGGCCAACTTCACTGATAATCAGTGGGCAAGAACGTCTATAGGCTGAGGAAGGGCCTACATGCAGAAAGAGCACAGCCATCTTGGAATGGGTCATCGGTGGTCTGACCAGCATCATCTTGATTTTTTTAAGTACAGTCAATCTGCACTTCCAGAGTATATTTGTTTCCATTTCTTGAGCAGTTATGGCAGCTTATGTCATGGCTACAGTCTGGTTACCATGTACTGAACTCTCCACCTGGTGGGAATTCAGTATCTATAAAATAGTTCCCAGGATATGGTTCAGAATACTATCTCCCTTGAGAAGGAACTAAAAGTCTTTGACTATGCTTAATGACTAAACCAAAATCACTGCAGATGGTGATTGCAGCCATGAAATTCAGACACTTACTCCTTAGAAGGAAAGTTATGACCAACCTAGATAGTTTATTAAAAAGCAGAAATATTACTTTGCCAACAAAGGTCCATCTAGTCAAGGCTATGGTTTTTCCAGTGGTTATGTATGGATATGAGAGTTGGACTGTGAAGAAAGCTGAGCGCCAAAGAATTGATGCTTTTGAACTGTGGTGTTGGAGAAGACTCTTGAGAGTCCCAAGAGAGGGGTAGTATTCCAAGAAATAAAAGGGAATGCTAAAGCTTGCCCCAGTGACAGACATCACAATGATTTCCTTGTCTAACTGCATTCTGCCGAAAGAATCACATATTTAGTACACATCTTCTTTATCCATTCATTTATTGATGAACACTTAGATTGCTTCCATATCTTGGCTATTGTAAATAATGCTGCTATAAACACTGGAGTTCATGTATCTTTTCCAGTTAGTGTTTTGATTTTTTTTTCCAGATATATACACACACACACACACACACACATAAAAGAATAAAATTCAACATAAAAAAGAATGAAATTCTGCTATTCACAACAATGTCAACAGACCTAGACAGTATTATGCTTCTGGATTAATCATAAACTCTAAACTTTAACTTCTCAGTACCAATTGACCTCTCAATATTTTGAGAGATTTTGACATAGTTTAAAATTTTCCCTCCTTATTTAAAGGCTTGTCAAATACCTTTAGGGGAAAATTGCCTTGTAGTTCAGGCTTTCAATTCATTTTTGTCACTTTGCTTTACACGAATGACAGATATCTGAGTACCCCCCCACCATTCTTTTCTAATAGTCTTTTACCAGCTAAAGGCATCAGCTTCTTATTTGCCTACAGAATCAGTAAGTTTAGGGATAAAGCAATGTCAGTTCACTTTTTCACAAGTTCTTCACTATGGAGCATTAATTGAATCTTAATTTTTTTTTCTTTGTTATTCCCATGGCTCCCTGATATTTTAACACAAATGATTTTATATTCATGCCTTTTCTAGTTCTTGAGGACTTCTGAAAGCAATTTTATCTTTCCTAGAAACAGAAGTCTTGTAGCAGATTTGAGCTAAGTCTGTAGTTAACAGCACAGATTTTGCTGATGTGGGTGGCTTCGTGGGCAATGTCAGAGATGGATTTACCATGAAACTGATTGAGCTTAATCTTCAGACTATCATTTCCATGGGCCCTAAGAATCTGGGTAGGCAGGATTCTAGCAATGTGTTCACATAAATCCATGTATTCGCAAAATTTGTAAAAACAAAAAACCAAGGCTAAAAACTAATCCATAATTAATTAAAACCACTAACTCCAACTTCTTCCTGTCATATTCTCATGTAAACTGGTAATGAAGTAGCTGTAAGAATTTTTGTCAACTGACTAAGAGAAACTTGTTTTAGAGATATTGTTATAAAGTTCACAGTCATTTTCTACGTGTAGGTTAGTAGCTGTTAGCCCTTCTGATATAGGAATGCTCTGATTCTAATGGCTTTTAGGAATGCTCTGATTTCTGACTGCTGACTTACCAGCACCATGATGTAAGGTACAGGGCCAGGATGTAGAGATGTCTGATGGTGTCAGTCACCTGAAGTACATGGACTGATGCTACTGCTGCTGCTAAGTCGCTTCAGTCGTGTCCGACTCTGTGCGACCCCATAGATGGCAGCCCACCAGGCTCCCCAGTCCCTGAGATTCTCCAGGCAAGAACACTGGAGTGGGTTGCTATTTCCTTCTCCAATGCATGAAAGTGAAAAGTGAAAGTGAAGTCGCTCAGTCATGTCCGACTCTTAGCGACCCCACGGACTGCAGCCTACCATGCTCCTCTGTCCATGGGATTTTCCAGGCAAGAGTACTGGAGTGGGTTACCATTGCCTTCTGAAGTATGTGGACTGTGGATAGTTAATATACAGCTGTTCAAGTCTTAAAATGCATACATAATTATTGGAAAGATTCCAACTAATGAAGGAATATATTTTCAGGGAATTAAGAATTCATGTCAATGTTTGGCAAAACAAATACAGTAATGTAAAGTAAACTAAAGTTAAAATAAAAAATTAAAAAAAAAAAAAAAGAGAATCCAGAACACAAATGAATACAGGCAACTTTTTCAAAACGTTGGCAATGCTCATGTGAAATTTGAAAGATTTTTGCAATGTTCAAATAAAATGAGTGACTTGGTGCACAAGTACAGTGCAATCTCTGGTAAGAGTAGCAGCCTAGAACTCAGGCCTACCTGCCATCATTACTCAACCCCTCACCCTCACACCCCCACCCCCCGCAAGCCATGCACAGCCCTCCCTGTACCATCTTTGGAAAGAAATGACCAACTGAGGAAAATAGAAAATAGAACACCTTAAGTTAGTGCTTTAAAGGGTAACTAATATAAGTTGGGAAATGAGTACGTCAAGGCTGTATATTGTCAGCTTGCTTATTTAACTTAAATGCAGAGTACATCAGGCAAAATGCCAGGCTCGATGAATCACAGCTGGAATCAGGATTGCCAAGAGAAACATCAACAACCTCAGATATGCAGACGGTACCACTTTAATGGCAGAAAATGAACACAAACAAAAGCGCCTCTTGATGAAGGTGAAAGAGGAGAATTAAAAAGCTGGCTTAAAACTCTACATTCAAAAAACTATGCTGGCATCTGGTCCTATCACTTCATGAAAAATAGATGGGGAAAATGTGGCAACAGTGTCAGATTTCATTTTGTTGGGCTCTAAAATCACTGCAGACAATGACCACAGCCACAAAATTAAAAGACGCTTTAGCTGCTTGGAAGAGTAGCTATGACAATGTTAGATAGTGTATTAAATAGTAGAGACATCATTCGCTGACAAAGATCCATATAGTCAAAGCTATGGTTTCTCCAGTAATCACATATGCATGTGACAGCTGGACCATAAAGAAGGCTGAGTGCCGAAGAATTGATGCTTTTGAACTGTGGTGCTGGAGAAGACTCTTGAGAGTACCTTGGACAGCAAGAAGATCTAACCAGTCAATCCTAAAGGAAATCAACTCTGAATATTCATTGGAAAGACTGGTGCTGAAGCGGAAGCTCCAATACTTTGGCCACCTGATGCAAAGAGCTGATTCATTGGAAAAAAACCCTGATACTGGGAAAGACTGAAGGCAGGAGGAGAAGGAGGCGACAGAGGATGAGATAGCTGGATGGCATCACTGACTTAATGGACATGCATTTGAGCAAGCTCCTTGAGATAGTGAAGGACAGGGAAGCCTGGTGTGCTGCACTTCATGGGGTCACAAAGAGTCGGACACAAGTTACTGACTGAAAAGCAACAAAAATAATACTAAAATAATAAAGGCTGAGTTAAAATATTCTTCCTGGAAAATTCTCTTATTCCTCATTGTTATATTTGGCTAACCTTCTGAAAGCTTATAGTGAACGATGTCAGACTCGTGATCTCCGAAGAAGATTCAGCTTCGGGACCAAGGATCAGGCTTGATCACTCAAGAGCTTTTGTGTAGCAGAGTTTTATTAAAGTGAAAAAGGGACAGAGAAAGGTTCTGACATAGACATCATAAGGGGATTGGAGAGTGCCCCACTCATTAGTCTTGTCAAGGCCTTATATATTTTACCAGACCCATTCCCACAGTATACATCTTAAATTAACAAGATTAGAACTAACAACAGAAAGGCCTCACCAGACCCACTTCCACAACATACATTTTAAGATGATAGGATTAGTCAGAAGGTTCTCAAGAAGGAGAAACATGTCTTCAAGCAGGACACATTGTTGTAATATAATCATTGGTACAGAGTTTAAGGGAAAGCATATCCTTGAGCAAGATGAGTTGTTTTGTTGTGCAATCATCAGCTCTGGGCTTAGAGAAAAAAACATTTGTCCTTTTTTCCTCCTTGAGAACTCCAGACACCTCTCTCCTCCTCCCGGACCCCGGATTTTTATCATCCTGCCCAGGAATTGGCTCTCTCACTTCCATTTGGGTTCCTGCGTATCTTGATTGTGGAGGTATGCATGGAACTACACACACAGACAAATGAGTACATGTGACACCAGTGAAATCTTAAAAAAAAATCTGTGAACTGTAGCAATGTCAATTTTCTTTTTTTACATGATACTATATTTTACGTTAAATGTTCCTGTGGCCCATTTGGTACACAGGACTTCTCTGTATTATTATTGCTGCAAATTCCTGCAAATAAATAATTTTTTTCAAAATAAATATAATTTAAAGTAAGATAAAGATCTGTATGAACTATTGACTGTTACAGGTTATATTGTTAACTAAAAAAGCAAAATACAAAGACTATGTATTATATGTTACCTTTCATTTAAAAAAGAAGGGGATAAGAAAGGAGTGACCTTTTTCTGAATACAATGTTTTATATAATTCTTAACCTTATAACCATGATAATGTTTCACATATTCAAAATCTAAATAAATAATTAAAAGTCAACTTGAAGGTGAGGTACCCAAAAGAGATACAGATGGTAATAAAGGAACCCACCAGTGTCACAGATGAACAGCATAACCATGCTAAAGAAAGTAAAGAAGAAAAGAATTAGCCTAAATTAACTTTCTGAAAGAGCATTTGATTCCCACGCCCAGTGTAGACGACTCTAAGGTGGAAAAAAAAAAAGAACTGTGCACAAGTCGTGTTCTCTAGTTAGTGAAGTTGTTATTGGCAGGAGTAGGGGTTAGAACTTCTGAAACTGCTTGTATATTAGAACTGACAAAATAAATAAATAAATTACAGATCACGAGAGCCAACTTTCCACAGTCAGAGAAAAAGTTACAAATAAGGAAACGATGGAGGCTAGAACAAGCTCTGTGATATTTTACTGGAATTGGAGGCATCAGTATGAACTTGTGGTTATACACACACACAAACATACAAACATGAATAAATATAAAGAAATAAAAATATATGTGTGAATGTATATGTGAGTATACATAGATATTTCTAAGCTCTGTTAGCTGAGAAAGCCTAGAAGGAATAATAAAATAGCAATGAGCATACTTAGCACCCAGATTTTGATTTCTGAATACATTCTCTAATACAGTAAAAGGAACCTGGGGTCCTTGGTAAAACAGTTGGCTTTAGGGCTTGGACTGCAAAAGCACAAGATGATCTTGGAATATCTGATGATGCTACAGAATAGAGAAGTGTTCAGCAATGTTTTTGTGCAGTCCCTAAGTCCGATCCTACTCTTTTCGATCCCATTGACTGCAGCATGCCCGCTCCTCTGTCCTCCACTATCTCCCAGAGTTTGCTCAAATTCATGTCCATTGAGTCAGTAATGCTATCCAACTATCTTATCCTCTGTTGTCCCCTTCTCCTGCCTTCAATCTTTGCCAGACTCTGGATCTTTTACAATGAGTCAGCTCTTTGCATCAGGTGGCCAAAGTATTAGAACTTCAGCTTCAGCACCAGTCCGTCCAATGAATACTCAGGGTTGATTTCCTTTAGGATTGACTGGTTAGATCTTCTTGCTGTCCAGGGACTCTCAAGAGTCTTCTCCAGCACCACAGTTCAAAAGCATCAATTCTTCAGTTCACAGCCTTCTTTATGGTCCAATTCTTATATCAGTTCATGACTACTGGAAAAACCATTGCTTTTTCGGCAAAGTGACACGTCTGCTTTTTAATATGCCATCTAGGTTTGTCATAGATTTCCTACAAGGAGCAAGCATGGCCGCAGTCACTGTCTGCAGTCATTTTGGAGCCCAGGAAGGTAAAATCTATCACCATTTCTACTTTTCCCCCTTCTTGTTGCCATGAAGTGATGGAACAAGAGGCCAGTAATGTTAAGGGCACATTAAAAGAACATGGGTATCAACTTGAAGGATCTTCCAAAAGCCAAAGTTGGGACAAATTGAGCAGAAGTATAAATAGTGATATTAATTAATTTTAACAATAGGATAAAACACAGAGTGAACGGGGTATATGTTATAGTCCCAAGGAAATGCTCATGAAGTAACATAGCCTGTTGAAAGGATGACCCACCTTGAAGGAGCTTTAAAGCCAAATATAAGACAATTTCCGCTGCAAAATAATGGCAGTATTGGACTATAACCAGTACAATAAAGTAGATATTCACAAGTCTATATTGAAGGAAATGGCAACCCACTCCACTATTCTTGCCTAGAGAATCCCATGGACGGAGGAGCTTGGTGGTTTACAGTCCATGGGTCGCAAAGAATCGGACATGACTGAGCGACTTCACTTTCACTTTCACTATACTAATTAAATAATGACTTAATGAAAGATTAAACAAACAGAAGAAGTAATAGCTCTTCTTTACAATAGAATTTCAATTATTAAGTGGAAAAAGAGTGATAGAAATAGAAAATAGATACAATAGAAATATTTGTTGCAGAGAAGAATCACTGATGAATGCCAAGATAAATGTAAAAACATGATCAGATATAAATGTTTGCATAATTTCAACACATTCTCCCACAGATAATCCTTAGTTACAAAATGAAAATGGTAACTTCACAATGGAGAAAACTGGTAGAAATTACTTTAACCAAATGATCAAAGTTAACATCATGGTCACTTTATTACTCTTCATAAGTGTTCAGGTCATGAAAGACAAAGAAAGGATAAGCAACTGCCCCAAGTTAGAGGAGACTTAAGGAGATGTGACAACTAATGCAATGTGGTTTCCTGGATTGGATCCTGGAGCAATAAAATAATATTAGTGGGACAATTTGCAAAATTCGAATACTCTTTTATCAATGTTAATTTCCCATTTTTTGGGAAATGATTATGCAAGATTCAACATTAGGGGAAGATAGAGACTTCTCTGGTGGTCCCATGGTTAAGAATCTGCTTTCTAATACAGGGGAGGCAGGTTTGATCCCTGATTAGGAAGCAAAGATTCCCACATGCTACAGGGCAACAGAGCCCATGTGCCTCAACTAGAGAAGACTTTGCACTGCAAAGAAGACCCAGTGCGGGGGGCGGGGGGGAAGCATTAAAGGAACATAGTTGAAGGGTATACAGAAACTGTCTGAACTATTTTTACAGTTTTGTTGTAAGTCTAAGATTATTTCAAAATAAAAAGCTAAAACAATCAAGAACATATATTATCAGTTGTGTGTTTTTTTTTTTTTTTTTAATGCAAAGGGGGCTTCCCTGGTGGCTCGGACAGTAGAGAATCTGCCTGCAATGCAGGAAACCCAGGTTTGATCTCAGGGTCAGGAAGATAACCTGGAGGAGGGCACGGCAACCCACTCCAGTGTTCTTGCCTAGATAATCCCATGAACAAAGGAACCTGGCAGGTCCCCAGTCCATGGGGTCGCAAAGTGTTGGATGTGACAGCAACTAACACGTTAGTTCACAGAAAACGCATGTGTTTATCTATATACATGTATATTTAGTCTGTATTTCTTAAAAAAATTAAGAGTGTAAGAATTTATATTTGTTGTTCAGTTGCTAAGTTCTGTCCAATTCTTTGCAACCTCATGAGCTGCAGCACACCAGGCTTCCCTGTCTTTTACTATCTCCCAGAGTTTGCTCAAACTCATGTCCATTGTGCCAGAGATGCCATCCAACCATGTCATCCTCTGTCGTCCCCTTCTCCTCTTGCCCTCAAACTTTCCCAGCATCAGGATCTTTTCTAATGAGTCAGCTCTTTGCATCAGATGGCCAAAGTATTGGAGCTTCAGCCTAAGCATCGGTCCTTCCAGTGAATATTCAGGGTTGATTTCCTTTAGGACTGACTAGTTTGATCTCCTTGCTGTCCAAGAGACTCTAAGAGTCTTCTCCAACACCGCAGTTCTAAAGCATAAATTACTTAATAATTTGGAACCAGTCCGTCGTTCCATGTCCAGTTTCTAACTGTTGCTTCTTGTCCTGCATACAGGTTTCTCAGGAGGCAGGTAAGGTGGTCTGATATTGCCATCTCTTTAAGAATTTTCCAGTTTGTTGTGGTCCACACAGCCAAAGGCTTTAGCATAGTCCATGAAGCAGAATTAGATGTTTTTTGGAATTCCCTTTCTTTTTCTATGAGTATTATTTTTTATAGAACAAACATCCTCATCAAAGAGAATGTGATAAGAAGACATATAGTTGGAAAGAATCACAACTATTAAAGATCTACTATATATGGTCAGGGACAATGTTCAATATTTAATATTTCTTTAACTTTCACAAACATTCTTCAAAGTAATTTCTCTCCCCAGTGATAGTAAATGAAGCTTCCTAGTTTTTAAGCCTGCACTGTTTCTGATCTGGAGTTTGAGCCATTCTATCTCCAAAGGTTATTGTCCTTCCCATTTATTCAAAATTATTTTCCAGATATCATTCAATTTTTTATTGTTTAGGGGAAATGTTGACTAGTTCAAAATATTTGGAATATAAAATAAACAGAATCCCTTTTAAAAAGAGCTGGAAATGTAAATTTGTCCAGAAGTAGCATCAATATTAAGAAATAAGTGTATATTTCTCTAGACAATGAGTCACTTTAAGACTTGAAGTACTGGCAGTATAACATCTATATTTTAGAAAGATTCCTTTTATAGCAAAGAGAAATACAATAAGTTCCCTACATACAAACAAGTTCCATTCCAAGAGCATGTTTGTGAGCCCAACAAAGTAATCCTAGGTACCCAGCTAACACAATCAGCTATGTAGTACTGTACTGTTTATAATACCTTTCACAAAATACATAAAAACAAACCAACACAAAAAGTAAAGAAAACATTTTTATTCTTACAGCATAGGACCTTGACATGTACAGTGCAGTACAACAGCTGGCATACAGGGGCTGGCATCAGTGAACAGGCAAGAAAAGTTACTGACTGGAGGAAGGAGAAGAGGTGGGAGATGGTAGAGCTGAAGGATCATCAGGGATAGGAGACGGAGGGCAAGCTGGAATTTCATTCAAGCCTGACACTGATAGCACCGGCTCTGATTCCTGTGGTCATATGCTTCAAAAACTAACAGTGCCTCCTTAAGTAAAGAAAATCCCTTTGCCATTTCCTGCATCGTGCATCTCTTTGGTTCTTCAGTTACAGTACTTCTTCCTCGTTCTCTTCATCCTTTCTGTGGGCCTCCTATTCTATCTTTTCACCCTTTTTTTCTGATAACATTCTATGATGTCATATCACAACTGGGAAACAGCTCTTGTAATCACTGTAATGCTTGGATTGTATTATTTTATTTCACAGAAAATAACTTTCTGTGACTATATTATTTCCATCGATTACAAGTTTAAATGTATTTGTAATGGATTAGGGTTAGTGATGGGCCAGGTGTGACTAAAATGGATAAGAATGAGGTGGCAAAAAAAGTTAAAGATTGCTTCAAAATTTTCTTCTATGGCTAACAATTCTACATCCTTCATTAAGTGCTCCATGAGAATCTCATCTTCATTTCTCAGAAGGACTTATTATCTCAGAAAGGAAATTCTTGACAGCATCAAATTCTCTAGGTATTTCTCCCTACTTTTCATGAGAAAACATTAGGTTGAGATGGTATACAAGCTAACAACTTAGTGTAAGTAAAAGAAGCAATTCTCAGGGGAATGGGTCACCCCACTGTGTCAAGAAATTTGCTGGAATACAGAATAATATTGATTCACTTTGACTGCTCATCTATGTATTTCAGTGTTTGCTGACAGAAAGCAATCATTGCATGCCATTTGTTTATAAATTAAAGGAGGTGATAATACTATCACTGTTTCCAGCTAGTATATTCCATCTCTACCAATATAACTAGTGGTATTAAGATTATACTCTATGTCATTAATATTTGTATGTTTAAAACATAGTATTTGACCTGATAATGATCAGATGTGTTCTGTTTTTACTTGAGAAAAATCTATGGAAATGGTTACTGATGTTAGTCGGCCATAGGATATTAATAATATTGGTTATCAAAATCTAACAATATTTTCAATGTATAAAGCACATTTATACATAGTATCTCATGTATACCAGCTGAAATCTCTGGCTGTCGAGGTGAAACATGATATTCATCTCCCTTAGAAGTCTTTGAAAGCTAAATATAGAAAACACTTTTGAGATGCAATAGTTTCCATATTGTTCACCTTATGATTGTAACAGATAGTTTGTGCATTAATTTTGAATGTCAAAATTAATCTCTCTTTTTCAAGTTAAGCTTTATTATTATGGACCTTAAATTTGCATAGCAAATTAATCTTCAACAAAATTTTAAAGGGCTATGAATAGTACTTTTCTGCACTACATGCTCTAAAAATGCAATATAGATCCTTATGCATCTTTTCATTGATTTTAGGTTCTATTTTGAATTATGAGGTGACCAAGTTCCATGCCTTAATGCTTATCGCTAACTACTAGTCTTGACGAAACCAGGAGGGAAGATTTGGTGTTCTCTCTCCATCTCTCTCTAGGATGAATCTGTAGTGTGTGTGTGTGTGTGTGTGTGTGTGTGTGTGTGTGTGTGTTAGTAAAAGTGATATTTCCTCTGAGACCATATACTCTCCCATTGCTTGTTAGAGATAATTAGTTCAGGGAATTTTGAAAGGAAAGTTTTACTCCATAGGGTGAGGCAGAAAAGGAAGAATCGAATCTGATATCAACTCTGAAACCAATATAAATTCTTCCTTTTCAAATGTGAATCCTCCTATCTTTAAGTGTTTCCTGTACAGAGTGTACATCAGAGTTACCCCCGGCCTGCTCCTTCTCTGACTCCTTATCTGAGTGGGAGGGGGCATGTGGATATTTGGGGGCTTCAGGTGGTATAACTATTGTGTACTTATCAATATTCTCTCTTCATTCAGATTCACCTCTGCTGGGTACTGTTGCCTTCTTACCGTCTTTCCCTCTCATAGATTTCCTAAATGTCATCTTTCTCTTCTCTTTGTTTTCACTCTGGTCATCTCACTTGGACTTCCAAGTAAAGTCCCAAGAAAGAGAAGCAACTGTAGACATGGGATTTCTGAGGTTGCACTCAAATTTGCTAAGTTAGTGATTCTGTGTAGGAAGAAATATAACCTAGGCCTCTTTCCTAGCATTTATGGTTTTTTGTTTTGGTTTGGTTTTTATTTTGCTTTGGGCTGATATTTTTTTGAACTTTAGACCATAACCGTATTATGGGCAATTAGGTTTATTATGTCAGTACTTCACAGCCTAAATGCTTATGCACTTTATTTACATAAGCTTGATCAAATCCTCATTCTACGAGGAAGCTGGAGAGAGATTTTGAACTTATCCATGGAGTTCTATCCATTAAACATACAGAATGAAATTTCACCTAATAGCAAAACTGGTTCTCTGATCCAAAGATATAATCCACTATTCCCATCTATACGTTACATGCGACTACAAGAATTCAACTCTTCCCTTTAAAAATTTTTTTAAAGGTGGATAATTTTGTGTTCATTCCCTTGTAAAAAGTGTTCATTATCTTGTAAAATAATCAGCATTTGAAAGTAGCTTTTTACATCCTGCAGAACTAAAAAGAGTGATGCAAAATATTGGTAAAAAATTCACAGACCAGAGCCTGAAAATTCTCAAATAATATGCTTTCAGATCCAGTAATTACTTAACTAACACCAATTGAAATTCTGGGTCAAGCATTCAGCATTTCCAAAGAAGTTTCTGTTCTACCATTTTACCAGTCATTCCATTTCGAGGGAGCATATCTATGCCCTTCATAGATACTCATCTTTCTCCTACCAGGTAACATGTGGTCACAGGTGATGGAAAATGACAGCACAAGTGCTTTTGAAGGCTTCATCCTGGTGGGCTTCTCTGATCGTCCCCACCTAGAGCTGATCCTCTTTGTGACTGTCCTCACTTTTTATCTGCTGACTCTGCTTGGCAACATGACCATCATCTTACTGTCAGTTGTGGATTCCCGGCTGCACACACCCATGTATTTCTTTCTGGCCAACCTCTCATTCCTAGATATGTGCTTCACCACAGGTTCCATCCCTCAGATGCTCTACAACCTTCGGGGTGCAGATAAGACCATCAGCTATCTGGGCTGTGCCATCCAGCTCTACTTCGTCCTGGCCCTGGGCGGGGTGGAGTGTGTTCTCCTGGCTGTCATGGCGTATGACCGCTACGCTGCAGTCTGCAGACCCCTGCACTACACTATTGTCATGCACCCGCGTCTCTGTGGGCAGCTGGCTTCAGTGGCATGGTTGAGTGGCTTTGGCAATTCTCTCATAATGGCACCCCAGACGTTGATGCTACCTCGCTGTGGGCACCGGCGAGTGGACCACTTTCTCTGTGAGATGCCAGCACTAATTGGCATGGCTTGCGTAGATACCATGACCCTTGAGGCACTGGCATTTGCCTTGGCAATCTTTATCATCCTGGCACCACTCATCCTCATCCTCGTCTCTTACAGTTATATTGCACGAGCCGTGCTAAGGATCAAGTCAGCTGCTGGACGAAAGAAAGCCTTCAACACCTGTAGCTCCCACCTCATTGTTGTCTCTCTCTTCTATGGTACGATTATATACATGTACCTCCAGCCAGCAAATACTTATTCCCAGGACCAGGGCAAGTTCCTTACTCTTTTCTACACAATAGTCACTCCCAGTGTTAACCCCCTAATCTACACACTGAGAAACAAAGATGTTAAAGAGGCCATGAAGAAGGTACTAGGGAAAGGGGAGGCAGAAGTAGAGTAAAAAGTCATCAAATCTGGGGACTGTCTTTTAATCCACCTTCTATATATACTGTTAGACCTAGCGAATAAAGGAGTGTTCTGACATTACAGACTGAGAAGGGACTTAATGAGATGCGGGAATTCAATGGTTTAGTTCGGTTGAGAAAGTGCAAATCCCTGAGTTAACCATCACTTGTATTCCTCTAAAGTGCTTCTAAGTCAAGGATTCATCACTAGGAGATCTCCAATACAGGATCAGACAGTGACCTATGTTTGAAAAATACTATCCGTGAGTGTAGACACAAGGCATTTTTGTACCTATTCCAGCTTCCAACACAATGATCTGTACTTATTAGGTCCTCAGTATGGGATTCCCTGGTGGTTCAGATGGTAAAGAGTCTGCCTGCAGTGTGAGAGACCTGAGTTTGATCTCTGGGTTGGGAAGATCCCCTGCAGAAGAAAATGGCAACCCACTTCAGTATTCTCCCCTATTCCAAGAGGAGCCTGGCAGGCTATAGTCCATAGTGTCTTAAAGAGTCAAACAAGACTGAATGATTTTATTTTCATTTTCAGGTCCTCAATATATGTGAAAAGAATGAACTTAGAATTAGTGAAGAAAAATTCCTAGAAAGTTCAAATGTGCTTTTATAGTGCCAAATGCCACAATAAGATGAACTGTGGGGAACTGTTGGGATATTCATGGTTGAATGTTTTCTGTATGTTGAATGTTTCACAGTTACATTAATAACTGCAGTACGTCACCAGTTGTAAGGAAAATATATTTGATCCTTAAAGGCAAGCGTGTTTCTTCAGACTTGAAATGTTGTCAATCAGATAAATCCCATTTCATAACTTAGGAAAGCATATATGATGTTAAAATTTCATGACAAGTGAATAGGATTCCAAAATTTGGGAGCCTGGCCAGTATTATCATTAGGAACTGGATAAAGCATGGGTTTAGCAAGTTCTTATTTAAACCTACCCCAAAATATTTAAGAAACCTTAGACTGATCTAGAGGCCCTAGAAAAAATACCAAATATCTAATAAATTTTTCTCAAAACATATCGTTTTTAGACATAAAGTGAAAAATTTCCTATTTTGAGCACTAACTCTTGTACTTTGTCCAAATAGATTAGTTTTGATTTTAGATTAATTAGGGCTTATAAGAATGAGTTTTAGGTTTAGTTTTTATTATTCCCACAAGAAGATAGAAAATATGGACTATAATTGATTCTTCCTAATTTATAAACTAAGTGAAAGGTGATGCTAAGCCATGATGTTTACCAAGGACATTATTAATGCTGCCCATGTACTGAATATAAATATTCCTGGTTTAGCATTTCTCATGTCTTTCACTAAAAACAACTTTTAATATGTGTCCAACTCCCATAAAAATATACTCTATGTTGTGTGCATGCTATGTTGCTTCAGTCATGTCCAACTCTTCAGTCATGTGCAACCCAATGTCCTGCAGCCTGCCAGGCTCCTCTGTCCATGGGATTCTCCAGGCAAGATTACAGGAGTGGATTGCCATGCCCTTCTCCAGGAGATCTTCATGACTCAGGGATATAGATGAAATNTAAAAATAGAAAGGTTTCATTTTCATTCTCTATAGATTCTTCCTTTCACTGAACTGTGTTTCATCTTCATGGAATGATCTCTTACACAGAGCAAGTAGAAATGAACATCAAATTTCACTCATTGTGCACAATTGTTTATCTCTTAGCTATGGTGATTAAACTTCCTCCAAGAGAAATAAATATTATACATATGCTTGTGTATGTGTGTGTGTATATGTGTATGTTTATTCTCACTGTGATTTTAAATTAAGAGCCATGAGAAGACAGCTCAATAAATGCTTATTAATCAGATTATCAGACCATTTTTCATCTTGCTATTTTTGTATGCCCTGGGACTTTGTGGTTATTTCTTACACAGTTATTCTGAAAATAGATAACTGATACAATTTTATGACTCATTTTATAAGTTCATCATAATTTGGATAACAATGTCTGTGACAAGGACATTACAAGAAAGGAATATTACAGATAGATAGCTCATGAAAATACATACAAAAATCCTAAACAGTTATTAGCAAATTTAATCTAGTGTTTCATAGAAAGTATAACATATTATCAACATTTGGGGTTTATCACAGTAATAGAGTGGTATAACATTTGAAAACCAGTGCTGTATGTAAATTTTTTTTAAATTGGAAAGAAAACCTATAAATTCAGCCAAAGCATTTGATAAAATTTGAATTTTATACCACTTCATAGTATATCTCCAGTTTTCTAAAATACTCTGTGAATTTTAAAAAGTTTAACTTCTCTATGTTTTGGTCTCCATATCAACAAAAAGAAGATAAAAGTGTTGCTATTTTATAGGGTGTTGTCGAGGTTAGTGAGCACCAATGAGACATTATTGCTATTACTTTCCTATTTCCAGGTCCTTGTTAACTGGGCATTATTTTTAATTTTTTACTTTAAGACTACTGAAATTTGGGGAGTTATTTATCTTCATCTATTCAGCAAACTAAAGACTTGTCTATATTCATATTTTCTAATTTGTTTGGTCTTCTATTTTCTTTTTAAACTACTATTTCCTTTAAATTACTCATTATAAGAACTTGTGAAAACAAAAAGGAATTTCCACATTAAAAGGAGCATTTTTCCCCTGACTAATTACACCCTCATGCCCACTCAGAGGTGAGCTCTGTTACTGGTTTGTGAAGTCCTGAGTTATTATACATTATTTTTTGTGGATTAAATCTTAATTTTTTTCCTTTTCTTGTTTTACTTGATGAGCTTTCCTTCTTCCACAGATATCAGCCTCTATTCCCTATGGATTGTCCATGTGAAGCATCTAATAAGTGTCCTTCCTTAGTTTTTCCATTCTCGCATAATCCTATAAAGACATACAATACCTAAAATCATATTTAGAGCATTTCAGTCATTTTTTATACACTTAAGATTATGCTGAGGACTTCCCTGGAGGCTCAGTGGTAAAGAAATCGCCTGCCAATGCAGGAGACATGGGTTTGGATCCCTGATCCGGGAGGATCCCGCGTGCTGCAGAGCCACTAAGCCCATGCGCCACAACTATTGAGCCTCTACTCTAGAGCCCCGGAGCCGCAACTCCTGAGTCCACCCTACCACAACTAGTGAAGTCTGTGCTCTAGAACCCATGCTCTACAATAAGAGAAGTCACCGCAGTGAGAAGCCCGTACACCGCAAAAAATAGTAGCCCCTGTTCTCCCCAGCTTGTGGCAGCATCAAAGACCAGCACAGCCAAAATAATTTTTATTTTTTAAAGATTATGTCGTTCAGTCTTTCTTGCATCTTTATTTTCTCACTCAGTAATATTGCTGGCAAATCGCTGGTGTAGATTATTACTCAGTCAATTCTTCTTCGAGGGAGTAAGTTTTTCTCCATCTTTGGCTGTTGCAAACATTGCTACAATAAAACTCCTTGTTTCTGTGTTTTTAATATAGGGATAATTTAACCATAGAATAAATTTCCATAAATAATATTGCTAGGCTGATGGACATTAACTGTCCTATTTATTTCTAAAAATCTAGTGACACTTTGAATTTCTACCCAGAATTTCTGAGAGTTTCCATTTTCCTTCAGCAAAGTTAGGACTGGGAGTTACTGCTGGTTACATTTTTATTTCAATCTAACATTCGCTGGATCATGGAAAAGCAAGAGAGTTCCAGAAAAATATATATTTCTGCTTTATTGACTATGCCAAAGCCTTTGACCGTGTGGATCACAATAAACTGTGGAAAATTCTGAAAGAGGTGGGAATACCAGACCACCTAACCTGCCTCTTGAGAAATCTGTATGCAGGTCAGGAAGCAACAGCTAGAACTGGACATGGAACAACAGACTGGTTCCAAATAGAAAAAGGAGTACGTCAAGGCTGTATATTGTCACCCTGCTTATTAACTTCCATGCAGAGTACATCATGAGAAACGCTGGACTGGAAGAAACACAAGCTGGAATCAAGATTGCCGGGAGAAATATCAATAACCTCAGATATGAGATGACACCACCCTTATGGCAGAAAGTGAAGAAGAACTAAAAAGCCTCTTGATGAAAGTATAAGAGGAGAGTGAAAAAGTTGGCTTAAAGCTCAACATGCAGAAAACAAAGATCATGGCATCCGGTCCCATCACTTCATGGGAAATAGATGGGGAAACAGTGTCAGACTTTATTTGGGGGGGCTCCAAAATCATTGCAGATGGTGACTGCAGCCATGAAATTCAAAGATGCTTACTCCTTGGAAGAAAAGTTATGACCTACCTAAATAGCATATTCAAAAGCAGAGAAATTACTTTGCCGACTAAGGTCCATCTAGTCAAGGCTATGGTTTTTCCAGTGGTCATGTATGGACGTGAGATTTGGACTGTGAAGAAGGCTGAGTGCTGAAGAATTGATGCGTTTGAACTGCGGTGTTGGAGAAGACCTTGAGAGTCCCTTGGACTGCAAGGAGATCCAACCAGTCCATTCTGAAGGAGATCAACCCTGGGATTTCTTTGGAAGGAATGATGCTAAAGTTGAAACTCTAGTACTTTGGCCACCTCATGCAAAGAGTTGATTCATTGGAAAAGACCCGATGCTGGGAGGGGTTGGGGGCAGGAGGAGAAGGGGACGACCCAGGATGAGATGGCTGGATGGCATAACGGACTCGAAGGATGTGAGTCTGAGTGAACTCTGGGAGATGGTGATGGACAGGGATGCCTGGCCTGCTGCGATTCATGGGCTCTCAAAGAGTCGGACACGACTGAGCGACTGAACTGAACTGAACTGAATAAGTGATTATCATAATTAATATATTTCTCTGATCATTTGGAAATATAAAATCTCATACAGATTTTCTATTCTGAGTTGTATGTTCATATTATTTGACATTTTTCTACCGTGTTTGTATTTTTTCTTAGAGTGTAAAAACTTTATTTTGTAGATACTAGCTCTTTTCATAATTATAGATATGTTTTTCCTGTGTCTACTCATATGAAAATTGTTTTGGAATCTCATAAGCCATAAATCCTGGATAGAAGAGACTTTAGAAAAATATGAATCATTTTTAAAATCTTGCCCCAACCCCAAATAGGAAACTAGAGTAAACCAAAGGAGAGCTTCTTCACTAAGCCTAGAAATGCTAGACACTAAGCAAGAATCTATGAAAAAATGATAGAAATATTTGGATATAATAAATAAAACTGCTTTATGTAAATCAAGGTAATAAAAATATTTCTCTGGTAAATTAAACAGAAGTCTATTTTACTACATAGAAACCAACCTCAGATAGAATTTCAGTTTTCTTTTCCATGAGGCGTCACTAGTTTAGCTTACCAAAAAACCCCTAACTTCCAGTTTGATAGCTAAAAATCCAAACATTATTTGATAAAGTATTTTAATCTCTATCATCACTCTTTTTTGTCTTGGAAAAAGTTGAGACAGTCTCTAGAGAAAGGGTATTGTGGAGTAAATCTAAAGCTAAAAACGAAATGCCACTTCATGGAGAGCTAGCTCCTCCCTGTCTCTTCCCGTTGGATATCATGGTCAATTACCATTAAACACAGGAGAATTGCTGCTTTCCCTTAAGCCAGAGCACACACCAACATTAACAGAGAAAGTTTCCTATCCTCATTTATTTTGCAAATCTGGTGAGGACAATTCTGAAAATAGCAGTTACTAACATAAGACTTTGCAATGAGATGCTGGAAGAATCTATTCTGATTGTCTGCAAGATTTTATTCCTATTCTTCTATTTTCTGAGTTAATCCAGAATGGAGAGCTCATAATTTGCCACTTAAAGACTGGAACAAAGAATTGAACAAAGTTAATCATATCCATTTTATAACTGAATAGCTGATGAAGAGGCTGTTAACTCCACATGCTTCTAATTAGTGCTATTAGAATTCAAAGGTTCTTGGACACATACAGACACATGGATCATCCTATTGCCAGTGCTTAAAATGAAGGTATGTAGAACACTTTTCTAAAAATGATTCTGTAAAACATATTGAAATTTGGGTATTCTGAGCGCTCTGCTTATGGACTGTTTTAGCATTATATTTTAGGAAAATTTGACTCAGCCTCTTAATTTCAAACACTACTTTGCATATATTTATTACTACTACTGAAAGTTAAAATTTTAGAGTAGAAGAGTCTTGCATTCTAACCTTCAGTCTGCTATGTATGCACTAACTTGGGAAAATGAACTCTCTGAACTTTCTAATTCAAATTTCTGCCCAAATTAATTTCTTGTGAAATGCAAACAAAACTTCCCTCTCTGTTCTAAACTAACTTATAATGTTGTGTGAAAAATTCTTATGCTCCAGCAAGAAGTACTTATAACTTTATACATTCACAGAGGCATGGTAATTTCTTGAGAAAACATAAACATAAATGAAAAACAGAAAATTCCAGTGTTTCAGAAGATTAAATTGCTTTCCAAAGCTGTTACCTTGCCCAGTTGTGGCTTAGTGGCAAGATGGGAACTACAGCTTTTGTCTTTCTTTCTTATCTGGAAACTCTTTCTATAGTAAAAACTTTAAAAAAGTTTTTAAGACTTTGTTGGACCTGCTCATTATGAATTCTTCAATCTCTGTCATGAAGTAGTTGCAATGTCACTGATATACAGGAAAGCAGGTGATATATTTAACTGGGTGGTATAAATTGAAATATCCTTAGGTACACATTTGTCCTGCTTTTCAAAATTCTTATAATCAGTGGCAACTTTTTTTTTTTTTTTTTGCCAAGAGGTCCCCAATGCTCCCATACTCCAGCCTTTAGAAAATCTCCATGTAGAGTTGTAATTCAGATCTTTAATCAAGGATCTACTAAGAGATAAAGACTATATATCAGATTTGTTTTCTTATGGTATTAAAGTCTAAAGCAATACTGATCCTTATAGTAAAATGCAGAGTACAAGTAAGACATTTAAAGTTACTATATAATACCTAATAATTTTTATTAAGATAGGTATTATAATATTTGTTTATTAAAAGTAGAATGAGCAGGAGTAAGGCTAAATACTAAAGTCTGATTTACACTCTCCCCTTTGCTACTCTGCAGAGTTACAACTTTAATGCCTCTGTATACTTATAGGTAACTTTTGTACATTTGAATACTGACAATGTACTATTGTATTAGAAGCATGCTAAATAAATGTTAAGAAACTTGTCTTTTCTCTTGAAGATTTGAGCATTTTTTCACATTTATATTTGTATCTATATCTCAGACCTCATTTTATTGACAGCTGTATAGCAACAGGCATAGCAAAATTTTCATTAATACTGTACTAAGAGCTGTAGAAAAAGTGAGCTAAGTTAAAATACATATTGAATAATAATTCAAAACTTATATTCCTGTAATGAAATTCACATCATTATATCAACAAAATAATAGTAAAAATACTTTAAAGTAGTGTTAACAAGGTAGACAATTTTGGGATGAATAAACTTTGTACTGGTGGCTTTGGCTTATACAATTGCCCCTTCTTATCTGTTTCTGCATCTGAGGATGGAAAGTATTTGGAAAAAGAATCTATAAAATTCCAAAAAGCAAAACTTAAATTTGCTGCCCAACTATTTATATAGTATGTGCATTATATTAGGTTTTATAAGTAACCTAATGTGTGCGAGCTAAGTCACTTCAGTTGTGTCCGATTCTGTGTGACCCTGTGGGCTGCAGCCCACCAGACTTCCATGGTCCATGGCATTCTCCAGGCAAGAATACTGGAGTGGATTGCCACGCCCTTCTCTATGGGATTTTCCCAACCTAGGGATCGAAATTATGTCTCTTACGTCTCCTGCACTGGCTGGCATGTTCTTTACCACTAGTACCACCTGGGAAGATAGAGGTAACCTAGAGATGATTTAAAGTGTATAAGAGGGTGTGTATATGTTATACGCAAACACTATGCCATTTTATATAAGGGATTTCAGCATCCTTGGAATTTGGCATCTACAGGGGACCTGGAATCAATCCCTTGTGGATTTGGAGGAACAACTGTATTAGTACCTCCAGCAAACTAATGACTTTGAACAGTTCAGTTCAGTTGCTCAGTCGTGTCCAATTCTTTGTGACCCCGTGGACTGCAGTATGACAGGCTTCCCTTACCATCACCAAATCCCAGAGCTTGCTCAAACTCATGGCCATCGAGTCGGTGATGCCATCCAACCATCTCATCCTTTGTCATCCTCTTCTCCTCCTGCCTTCAGTATTTCCCAGCATCAGGGTTTTTTCCAATGTGTCAGTTCTTCGAATCAGGTGGCCAAAGTACTGGAGTTTCAGTTTCAGCATCAGACCTTTCAATGAATATTCAGGACTGATTTCCTTTAGGATGGACTGGTTGGATCTCCTTGCAGTCCAAGGGACTCTCAAGGGTCTTCTCCAGCACCACAGTTCAAAAGCATCAATTCTTTGGTGCTCAGCTTTCTTTATAGTCGAATTCTCACATCCATACATGACTACTGGAAAAACCATAGCTTTGACTAAATGAAAGAGATGGGACTACCAGACCACCTGACCTGTCTCATGAGAAACCTATATGCAGGTCAGGAAGCAACAGTTAAAACTGGATATGGAACAACAGAGTGGTTCCAATTAGAAAGAGGATTGCATCAAGGCTGTATATTGTCACCCTGCCTATTTGACTTCTCTGCAGAATACATCATGAAAAATGCAAGGCTGGAAGAAGCACAAGCTGGAATCAAAATTGCTGGGAGAAATATCAATAATCTCAGGATACAGATGACATCACCTTTATGGCAGAAAGTGAAGAAGGACTAGAAAGCCTCTTGATGACAGTGAAAGAGGAGAGTCCCTCTTACACTGTTGATGGGAATGCAAACTAGTACAGCCACTATGGAGAACAGTGTGGAGATTCCTTAAAAAACTGGAAATAGAACTGCCTTATGACCCAGCAATCCCACTGCTGGGCATACACACCGAGGAAACCAGAATTGAAAGAGACACGTGTACCCCAATGTTCATCGCAGCACTGTTTATAATAGCCAGGACATGGAAACAACCTAGATGTCCATCAGCAGATGAATGGATAAGAAAGCTGTGGTACATATACACAATGGAGTATTACTCAGCCATTAGAAAGAATACATTTGAATCAGTTCTAATGAGGTGGATGAAACTGGAGCCTATTATACAGAGTGAAGTAAGCCAGAAAGAAAAACACCAGTACAGTATACTAACACATATATGTGGAATTTAGAAAGATGGTAATGATAACAACCCTCTGTGCGAGATAGCAAAAGAGGCACAGATGTATAGAACAGACTTTTAGACTCTGTGGGAGAGGGAGAGGGTGGGATGATTTGGGAGAGTGGCATTGAAACATGTATACTATCATGTAAGAAATGAATCACTAGTCTATGTTCGATACAGGAT
>SJYQ01011006.1:32362-53863 GCA_006410935.1 Redunca redunca | reverse complement strand
GATGCATAAGACAGGGTGCTCAGGGCTGGTGCACTGGGATGACCCTGAGGGATGGGATGGGGAGGGAGGTGGGAGGGAGGGTCAGGATGGGAAACACATGTACACCCATGGTTGATTCATGTGAATGTATGGCAAAAACCACCACAATATTGTAAAGTAATTAGCCTCCAATTAAAATAAATAAAAAAAAAAGAGTTCTAAAACTAATAAGCAGTTTTCCTCTCAGAACATTTCAGAGGTCTTGGATCACTATAGTTTCTTTCTCTCATGTTAACACCACCATACCAGAAAGACATTGCTAGATTCGTTTTACTGATGGGGAACCTGAAGTTCAGAGAACAGAAGAAATATTGCCTGGACAAGGTAAGTCATGACTTAACACAGAAAAGCCTTGAATTCAGGCTTGTCTGGCTCCAAATTCTGTATCATTTTATTTTGATTCTAGAAGGCAAAAAGCATGCTCCTTTGAAATGTGTCTGATAGCTTGCTAGAATCAATCTACAACATAGTTTTGGGGGTGGTCTAAATAATTTTGTTTCAGATGATACAGTAATCTCCTTGGCACTGAGGATAAATTAAAAGGAAAAAGTAATACAGTAGGAATTGTAACTGAAATTTCCTAATTGTTATCTAGGTGGCAAGTATTACAAACAAAAATTAACCAAATGATAGGAAAAGAAAAATCAAAGGACAAATTTTATTGGAACTGTTTAAATCAGGTGTTTTCTTTTAAAATTTTGGCTTTTTTTTTTGAAGTGCTGATACAGAGATAGAAAGACTGAAGTTTAGAAATATTTAGATAATTACATATTTTTCATGTTACAAGCAACATCAGTTCTGTTACTGTCTTCAAACAGGTATGAAAGTGATTATAAATAATTGAAATAGTCAATACATGTTCATTGACCTCCTGAATTTTTATGTTTCAGGAAATGAAGAATTGAAACACTGATCATGACTCCAGTAAATGAGAGCATCCCCCTGGAGTTCATCCTCTTAGGCTTCTCAGATCGACCATGGCTAGAGCTTCCACTCTTTGTGGTCTTCTTCATTTCTTACATGGTGACTATCTTTGGGAATCTGACCATTATTCTAGTGTCACGCCTGGACTCCAGACTCCAGACTCCCATGTATTTCTTTCTTACCAATCTGTCACTCCTAGATCTTTGCTACACCACAAGTACAGTTCCACAGTTGCTGGTAAATCTGCACAGCACCAGGAAGGTAATTAGTTATGGTGGTTGTGTGGCCCAGCTATTCATATTTCTGGCTTTGGGGGCCACCGAATGTGTTCTGCTGCCCGTCATGTCCTTTGATAGGTTTGTAGCTATTTGTCGGCCTCTCCATTACTCAGTCATCATGCACCAAAGGCTCTGCCTCCAGTTGGCAGCTGCATCCTGGATTACTGGTTTCAGCAACGCAATGTGGTTGTCCATTCTGACTCTCCAACTGCCACTCTGTGGCCCCTTTGTACTAGATCACTTTCTCTGTGAAGTCCCTGCTCTGCTCAAATTGTCATGTGTTGATACCACAGCAAATGAGGCTGAACTCTTCTTTGTAAGTATGCTATTCCATCTAGTACCCTTTACACTTATTGCTGTATCATATGCTTTTATTGCCCGAGCAGTGATGAGGATCCAATCTGCTGAAGGCAGACAAAAAGCATTTGGAACTTGTGGCTCCCATCTACTTGTGGTGTCACTTTTTTATGGTACAGCCATCTCCATGTACCTGCAACCACCTTCACCCAGCTCCAAGGACCGGGGAAAGATGGTTTCCCTCTTTTATGGAATTGTTGCACCCATGCTGAATCCCCTGATATATACACTTAGAAACAAAGAGGTAAAGGAGGCCTTTGAAAGATTAGTGGCAAGAGTCTTCTCAATTAGGAAATAAATATTAAAAAGAAAAAATAGGCCCAAAATGGAGTCAGTTATACTAAGTCCATGTAACTGTACAAACACTTGAATACCTAACATAATTGCCATCTCAATCCACCAAGAATGTAACTTTTACTCAGACAACCCGGAATTATCTGGTTAGCACTAAGGGCAACCTTGCCTGAAACAATGCATTTTTTGCTAATAATTCCCTTTGGGTTTTGGGTGTTTCTTGTTGTTGTTTTGCCCCTTTTATGCCTTAAAACTTTTTTCTTTCTACAGCTAGGCAGAGGCATTTTTTGTTTGCTCGGTGGGATGCTACCTGATTCATGAATCATTCAGTAAAGCCAAATAGATCTTTAAAATTCATTTGATTGAATTTTGTTATTTAACATGAGGAATATGTTGATAAGCTTTGTAAATGTTTAGTGTTTATGCAGCTTACTAACTTCTCTTCAACTTGTCCTGTTTTCATCATTCCTCAGAGAACTATTTTGATTGTGAAGTGAAAGTCTCTCAGTCATGTCCAACTCTTTGCAACCCCATACACTATTAGAGTCCATGGAATTCTCTAGGCCAGAATACTGGAGTGGGTAGCCTTTCCCTTCTCCAGAAGATCTTCCCAACCCAGGGATCAAACCCAGGATCTTCCCAACCCAGAAATTGAACCCAGGTCTCTCGCATTGCAGGCAGATTCTTTACCAGATGAAACACAACTATTTTGATTACCTTCCACAAATAAAAGTTTATTGATGGGAAGTTACATTAGTCTTTTGTTGCCTAAACCTATTTATTGAACAAGTATCCAGAATTAGTCTTCCAGTTCATCAGAAACTGTATAATCTCAATATTTTCAACTTTATTTTTATGTTTGTATAAGTTGGTGTAACTTAGACACGACTGATGTGACTTAGCAGCAGCAGCAGACCTTTCTAAGAATATGACAAAAGCCAGCAATCATTTCTCTGGTAATACCATATGCACACACACACCTTTTTTTTTTATATATACAATTAGAAGAAATTTACCAAAACCCTGAAATATAACAACTTTAAATTTGAATATGAAGTTCACAACCTTAGTTTAAAATTTTCAATACCACACTCATGTCAACATAATATTAAAAACCACAATGATTATATTCTAGAAATAAACTCAGATTTTCCATTCTCTGTACTTAGTCACAGAGTCATGGACTGCAGTCTTCCAGGCTCCTCTGCTCATTCTCCAGGCAAGAATACTGGAGTGGGTTGCCATGCCCTCCTGCAGGGCTTCCCTTCCCAACTCAGGGATTGAAGCCAGGTCTCCCAGATTGCAGGAGGATTCTTTACCATCTGAGCCACCAGGGAAGTCCTTCCATTCTCTACTATCATGTTTTCCCCCTCATTAGAAACACCCTTTTTTATTTCCTTCATAGATCAAATCCTAAACATTCATTAATTTTCCTTCCTTGAAATATTTTTCATTTTCTCCCCATTTATTCATATTTTCAGTATTCTCATAAACTCCAAAACACAGCCTAGAGATTAAAATAGCACATCTTTAATGATTTCCAATGATTTTTTGTTTCATACACATGTTTCTTTCACAATAGCTTCATTGCATTTTAGTCTTCTTGAGGGAACATAGTCTATACCATAAGTATTGGATCACCACACTGTACATCTTACCATATCACCTTTCAGTTCAGTTCAGTTCAGTCGCTCAGTCCAGATGTTCAAGCTGGTCTTAGGAAAGGCAGAGGAACCAGAGATCGAATTGCCATCTGCTGGATCATCGAAAAAGCAAGAGAGTTCCAGAAAAATATATATTTCTGCTTTATTGACTATGCCAAAGCCTTTGACCATGTGGATCACAATAAACTGTAGAAAATTCTTCAAGAGATGGGAATACCAGACCACCTGACCTGCCTCTTGAGAAATCTGTATGCAGGTCAGGAAGCAACAGTTAGAACTGGACATGGAACAACAGACTGGTTCCAATAGGAAAAGGAGTAGGTCAGGCTGTATATTGTCACCCTGCTTATTTAACTTATATGCAGAGTACATCATGAGAAATGCTGGGCTGAAGGAAGCACAAGCTAGAATCAAGATTGCCAGGATAAATATCAATAACCTCAGATATGCAGATGACACCACCCTTACGGCAGAAGGTGAAGAGGAACTAAAAAGCCTCTTGATGAAAGTGAAAGAGGAAAGTGAAAAAGTTGGGTTAAAGCTCAACATTCAGAAAATGAAGATCATGACATCTGGTCCCATCACTTCATGGCAAATAGATGGGGAAATAGTGGAAACAGTGTCAGACTTTATTTTTGGGGGTTCCAAAATCACTGCAGATGGTGATTGCAGCAATGAAATTCAAAGACGCTTACTCCTTGGAAGGAAAGTTATGACCAACCTAGATAATATATTGAAAAACAGAGATATTACTTTGCCAACAAAGATCCATCTAGTCAAGGCTATGGTTTTTCCAGAGGTGATGTATGGATGTGAGAGTTGGACTGTGAAGAAAGCTGAGCGCCAAAGAATTGATGCTTTTGAACTATGGTGTTGGAGAAGACTCTTGAGAGTCCCTTGGACTGCATGGAGATCCAACCAGTCCATCCTAAAGGAGATCAGTCCTGGGTGTTCATTGGAAGGACTGATGCTGAAGCTGAAACTCCAATACTTGGGCCACCTCATGCGAAGAGTTGACTCATTGGAAAAGACCCTGATGCTGGGAAGGATTGGGGGCAGGAGGAGAAGGGGATGACAGAGGATGAGATGGCTGGATGGCATCACCAACTTGACGGACATGAGTTTGAGTGAACTCTGGGAGATGGTGATGGACAGGAAGGCCTGGCGTGCTGTGATTCATGGGGTCGCAAAGAGTCGGATATCACCTTTAGGAGTCATCAAAGTATTGAGGGTTACATGTGCTTACATATCAGTTGGTTCTTTGGATTATTGAGTGATTCATTCACATTATAGGTATTTAATTGTGCTTCTATCTCTTTTTCTCCCGTGTTTTCTTCTATAATACATTACACATTTAGAAAATACAATTGAAACGTGCATTTATTATGTTTCTCCTTAAAACATTGCAGTAATATCATGTACTTTTGCCACAGAATAATGCGGATATGAGAAATATATCAGATATATCAAGTTCTAATTTTCATTTTCTTTCTTATGAGAAATAAGTATCATTAAATGAGTAAATGGAAGCAAAATGCTAACAGATTATATTGTGAACATAAGATAGTACTTTCCTCATTNAATAAGGCCTGATTTTACTAATTGTAAATGTAAGCTAATTTTGTTTATTTATTTGCAATTCTGAGAACTTTATTTTCTTAATCCAAGTAATTTTTTTTTTACCTACAATGCAGGAAAACTGAGTTCATTGCATAGGTTTGGAAGTTCCCTGGAGGAGGGCATGGCAACCCATTCCAGTATTCCTGCCTAGAGAATTCCGATGGATAGAGGAGCCTGGCGGGCTGGAATCCATGAGGTCGCAAAGAGTCGGAGAGGACTTAGCAACTAGGCACAGCAGCACATTCTGAATGTTGCTTTCTTTAAATTGTAGTGATGAATATATAACATTATATTTGTGATTTTAACCATATTTGAGTGTACAGTTCAGGGGCATTAAATACAATCATATTTTGTGCAACCTTCACCACCCATCTCCAGAATATTTTTCATTTTTCTAAACTAAAACTCTGTACCTATTAAACAATAAATACCTATTTTCCCTTCACCCTGGAAACCTCCATTCTACTTTTTGTCTCTATGATTTTGATTACTCTAGGTGCCTAATAGAAGTGGAATTATAAAGTATTTGTGTATTTTTGCAACTGACATTTCACTTAGCATAATGTCTTCAAGATCCATCTATCTTGTAGCATGTAAGGAATCCCTTCCTTTTTAAAAACTGAATATCATTTAATTGTATGAATATACCACATTTTGTTTGGTCATTCATCTTTCAAAAGACACTTGTTTGCTTTCACCTTTTGGCTATTGTGAATAATACTGCCTTGAACATGGGTGTACAAATATCTGTTTGAGACCCCACTTTCAGTTCAGTTTGGGTATACTTCTAGAAGTGGAATTAATGGATCATATGGAAATTCTACTTTTAAATTTTGAAGAACTGCCTGCTGGATTATGTGGAAATTCTATCTTTAATTTTTTGAAGAACTGCCTTACTGATTTCTATAGTGACTGCACCATTTTACATCCCATCAGCAGTGTACAAAGGTTCTAATTTCTCTACATGCTCACCTACGTATCTCATTTTTATAGAGATGTCAGATTGATATAGTAAAGAAATGTTCTGAATATAAATATAATCTTTCCTGCAGTCTAAAATTTGAGAATGTTTTTCATGATATACTTTTATAATATTAGGAAAATTATAATAGAGTTCTATTTGCTCATGTCTAATTTAAGTTGGTTAATAGAACAACATTCCTCAAGAAGAGAAGTTCATTATAATAAGATATAAATATTAATTCTGTTAATATACAGTTATAAATGACCTGAGAAGAAGGCAAAGAAGGCAGCCATATTAGGTTCATAGATGGCACAATAGGAAAGAAATTGCAAATGATATAGAGACGTATATTTAAATTTAAATATAAGTCTAATTATAAGAGTAATCGAGAATGTTAAATCTATAGGATGAGATTGAACATTGATACAAAAGCCTTTACTGCATGTTATTAAAATATTCAACAGGATAGTAGCAATTATAGTTCTAGAAGTGATTTCCCTAAGAATACAATTGAGGACATATATTCATTGTGTCAAACATAAATAAATGAATTCAGTTCAATCCTTATAATAAATATGTGTACATGCTCAGTCATGTCCGACTCTTTGTGACCCCATTGACTGGAGCCAGTTAGGCTTCTCTGTCCATGAGATTTTTCTGGCAAAAATGCTGGAGTGGGTTTCCATTTCATTCTTCAGGGGATCTTCCCCACCCCTCGATGGAACTGGTATCTCCTGTGTCTCCTGCATCATCGGCCGATTCTTTATCTGTGAGCCACTGGGGAAGCTGCCTATCATAAGTATATCTATCCTTATAATAAGGCTTCCCTGGTGGCTCAGGGGCAAAGAATCTGCCTGCAAAGCTGGCAGGGATCAAAGCTGGATCAGGAAGATCCCCTAGAGAAGGAAATGGCAGCCCACTCCAGTATTCTTGAGTAGGAAATCCCATGGACAGAGGAGCCAGGTGGCCTGCAGTCCACGCAGTGGCAGAGTTGGACGTGACTTAGTGACTAAACAATAACATCCTTATAATTCTTTCTAAGGAGTTTTTGTAACAAAATTATATGTATGATAACCATTTCCACTGAGGATCAGAGGAACAAAATGAGGAAGAGAAATGTGCAGCCACATGGAATTCTCCAGGCTAGAATACTGGAGTGGGTAGTCTTTCCCTTCTCCAGGGCATCTTCCCAACCCAGGGATCGAACTCAGGTCTCCCACATTGCAGGCAGATTCTTTACCAGCTGAGCCACGAGGAAAGCCCAATAGAAATGGCAGATACATTTAAACATGTGGGACAATGTCACGTGGATGAGTTAGACTTGATTTGTATATTTGTTCTTTGATTTTTATCAAAGAGCTGTAGCCTGCTCTTAGAGTTATCAAATACTAATTCATTTTTTTTTCTGCACACATGCAAAGATAAGCTCAATGCCTTTAAAACAGAGACATCTCCAAAATTTATATCATTCCTGGCATTTAGCTAAAAGTCTAGGAACTCCATGTAACTTGGCAGCAATCTCTCTACATGGATCCTCTTGGTCTAGAGACATACAATGAAAGACATCTTCTTCTTGCTCCCTCCCCCTTCAACATACACTTAATATTTATTGATGGAAATAGTCAAGTGAAGATAGTGTAATAAGGAAGATAAAGTGACAAGTTTGGTCAAATGCTTTTGGTAGGAGAGATAAGATCAAGCTTGAAATTCACCATTGTATTTGGCAAATTGGAGGCAATCTGTGACACTAACAAAAGCTGTTTTTGTATAGTGGTGGAGTCAAATTCCAGACTAGTCTAGGTTAAAAAAGAATAAAAGAAATAGAATTACTTTATTTCCTTTATAAAGAACTAACAATTTTATTTATTTTTTGACTGCACTGCATGGCATGTGGGATATTCCCCGAACAGGAATAGAATCTGTGGCCCCTGCAGTGGAAGGGAGTCTTAGCCACTCGACTGCCAGGGAAGTCCAAAAGAATTTATTTCTGAGAAATTTTTCTGTGAAGGGGAATGATTACTGGAAATACACCTGGTGGGGTAGTGAGGCCTGGAAAGGTTTGAGGTTTTTTGTTTTGTTTTGTTTGTTTGTTTAAGATGTTAGAATTAATGGTATATTTGTTTTCTCCTGGGAAGGATGAAATAAGAGAATTTGATGACATAATAGAAATATGGGTAAATTTCTGGAGTTACACCCTTGAATAGGTGAGGTAGAATGGAGTATAAAGAACAAATGAAAGGACTGGCTCTGTTAAGTAAAAAGTTAGTAAACAAAAGCATCAGTTAAATAGAATCTGGACATCAGAAGAGGGAGCACTCACACCTTCCCACAGTTTGCATTGTTAGCAGAGCCCAGTAGAAGAAGAAAGATTCCTCTTCTTTACTGGCAAAGACTCAGCTAATGCAAAGCCATGAACTCTTTTTATCTACCACCCTAATTTCCTTTTCCTCTCTAGAGTATTAGCTTTCCCATGCTGTATGGGGACTTGAACGTGGGTTGGTAGAATAGCAGACCCTGAACCGCAATTCTCCATTGATTTCAAATAAATCCAACTTTGTTGTAGAAATATCTAGCAGTCCATTTGCTTCAGGAAAATATCTTGTTGACCCAGACAGGAACCAGGAAAGATTCTGAAGGTTTCAGGACTGGTGGACAAACAGATGAGGTATGCACAATTAAGATCCTTGTCACTCCCTGCTTTTTTCAGGGACTCCAGAGTTTGAAGTTATATCTTTCTTCTGGATTTGAAACTGGCCTTTCTTTTTTCTTTTTATTCCTTTCTTTCTTTCTTTTTTCCTCTCTCTTGTTTGAAGCTTTCAGGCTATCACTGGGATCTATTTAAAGATTTTGTCTTTTTGATTAAGGCGCTGTTCCTCATGCAAGTACTCTTTTGGCACTTTGGCCTGATTTTGGGATCAGATCTCTTCACTGACACTGGCTAGCCTTCAGCCTAGTCATTCAAAGACAGGGACTGCTTCTCCTGAAGCCAGCTATCTTTCAACACATTCCTTCAGGAATAGGGGTTGTTTCTCTGAAATTGTGCTGTGTCTTTCAGCCTTCCACCTATTCTTTTTTTTTTTTTTTTTTGACCACCCATCATGTGAGATCAGAATCTTAATCACTGGACTTCCAGGGAAGTTCCCCACCTATCCTTTGGGGGGGAAAAAAAAGCCTTATCCATGGTTCCTCTGGAACTCAGCTGCATTCTTAATTCTGGCTGGGATTGGCTTGCAAGCTGTTTGAATTGAGCCATTTGTGCTGTAAGCTGTTTAAGTTTTTTGAAAATTATTCTCCACTCTAGAGGAAATGAGATCCCAGTTAAGTTTCTTGGAAGTACACCCCCTACAGGCACTCAACAACACAGAGACAACTCTACACATGGACATCACCAGATGGTCAGCACTGAAATCAGATTGATTATATTCTTTGCAGCCAAAGATGGAGAAGCTCTCTACAGTCAGCAAAAACAAGACTGGGAGCTGACTGTGGCTTAGATCATGAACTCCTTATTGCCAAATTCAGACTTAAATTGAAGCAAGTAGGGAAAACCACTAGACCATTTAGGTATGACCTAAATCAAATCCCTTATGATTATAGAGTGGAAGTGGCAAATAGATTCAAGGGATTAGATCAGATAGAGTGCCTGAATAACTATGGACAGAGGTTCATGACATTGTACAGGAGACAGGGATCAAGACCATCCCTAAGAAAAAGAAATGCAAAAAGGCAAAATGGATGTCTGAGAAGGCCTACAATAGCTGAGAAGAGAAGAGATGTTAAAGGTAAAGAAGAAAAGGAAAGATATACCCATCTGAATGCAGAGTTCCAAAGAATAGCAAGGAGAAATAAGAAAGCCTTCCTCAGTGATCAATGCAAAAAAATAGAGGAAAACAATAGAATGGGAAAGATTAGAGATCTCTTCAAGACAATTAGAGATACTAAGGGAATATNATGCAAAGATGTGCACAATAAAGGACAGAAACGGTATGGACCTAACACAAGCAGAAGATATTAAGAAGAGGTGGCAAAAATACATAGAAGGACTATACAAAAAAGATCTTCATGACCCAGATAACCATGATGGTGTGATCACTCACCTAGAGCCAGACATCCTGGAATGCAAAATCAAGTAGGCCTGAGGAAGCATCACTATGAACAAAGCTAGTGGAGGTGATGGAATTCCAGTTGAGCTGTTTCAAATCCTAAAAGATGATGTGTGAAAGTGCTGCATTCAATATGCCAGTAAATCTGGAAAACTCAGCAGAGGCCACAGGACTGGAAAAGGTTAGTTTTCATTCCAACCCTAAAGAAAGGCAATGCCAAAGTGTTCACACTACCACACAATTGCACTCATCTCACACACTAGCAAAGTAATGCTCAAAATTTCCCAAGCCAGGCTTCAACAGTATGTGAACTGAGAACTTCTAGATATTCAAGCTGGATTTAGAAAAGGCAGAAGAACCAGAAATCAAACTGCCAACATCTGTTGGATCATTGAAAAAGCATTCAGAAATCCATCTACTTCTGCTTTATTGACTACACCAAAACCTTTGACTGTGTGGATCACAACAAACTGTGGAAAATTCTTCAAGAGATGGGAATACCAGACCACCCTACCTGCCTCCTGAGAAATTTGTATGCAGGTCAGGAAGCAACAGTTAGAACTGGACATGGAACAAGTGACTGGTTCCAAATTGGGAAAAGAGTACATCAAGGCTGTATATTGTCACCCTGCTTATTTAACTTTTATGCAGAGTACATTACACAAAATGCTGGGCTGGGTGAAGCACAAGCTGGAATCAAGACTGCTGGGAGATATATCAATAACCTCAGATATGCAGGTGATATTACCCTTATGGCAGAAAGTGAAGAATAACTGAAGAGCTTCTTGATGAAAGTGAAAGAGGAAAATGAAAATGAAGTGAAGTGTAAATCACTCAGTCGTGTCCGCTCTTTGTGACCCTGTGGACTATACAGGGTCGAATCCTGAATTCTCCAGGCCAGAATACTGGAGTGGGTAGCTTTTCTCTTCTCCAGGGGATTTTCCCAACCCAGGGATCAAACCCAGGACTCCCGCATTGAAGATGGATTCTTAAAAGCTGGCTTAAAACTCAGCATTCAAAAAACTAATATCACGGCATCCAGTCCCATCACTTCATGGCAAATAGATGGGGAAACAAAGGAAACAGTGAGAAACTTTATTTTCTTGGGCTCCAAAATCACTGCAGCTGGTGACTGTAGCCATGAAATTAAAAGACACCTCCTCCTTGGAAGAAAAGCTATGACAAATCTGGGCAGCATTTAAAAAGCAGAGACAATGCTTTGCTGACAAAGTTCTGTCTAGTCAAGGCTATGATTTTTCCAGTAGTCATGCATGGATATGAAAGTTGGATTATAAAGAAAGCTGAGTGCCAAAGAATTGATGCTTTTGAACTGTGGTGTTGGAGAAGACTCTTGAGAGTCCCTTGGACTGCAAGGAGATCCAACCAGTCAATCCAAAAGGAAATCAGTCCTGCATATTCATGGGAAGGCTGATGCTGAAGTTGAAACTCCAGTACTTTGGCCACCTTATTCGAAGAACTGACACACTGGAAAAGACACTAATGCTGGGAAAGATTGAAGGTGGGAGGAGAAGGGAGTGACAGAGGATGAGATGGTTGGATGGCATCACCAACTCGATGGATTTGAGTTTGACCAAGCTCTGGGAGTTTGTAATGGACAGGAAAGCCTGGCGTGCCTCAGTCCATGGGGTCACAGGGTCAGACACGACTGAGTGACTGAACTGAATGGGACAGGCACTCTGACCTAACTGTGATCTTTCCTTCTGCACATTTGTAACTAAATGGACAGACATGACCAAAGGCAATTTGGAATATCAATGGTCATTATGCAGGACTTTTGAAATCTCTAAGCTTAGTTTCCTCAAAACTGAATTAGCTTAGTTTCCTCAAAACTGGCCTACGATACCACAGTAAATTTCCAGAACTGAATGGAATAGTTATTTTAACTGATATTTCGAGGCTTCCCTCAAATCTGTAGTCTAAACTTGCCTCGTTGCAAAGTAGGATTTTAAAATTAACGAAGGCAAAGAAATGATTAAGGAAAAGTAAAATGGCTCAGGCAGGCTCAGGCTCTCCTTGCTTGGCTTCTTTTTCTCAGGCTCCACTTCTGGCATCATTATGTTCCTTCCCTTCTATGATACCTGTGCCTTCATTATAGCCTCAAGTCCCCCACAATAACTCTCTCACCAAAACTTCCTCTTTTTTCTGAAACTCTCCCCACTCCCCTTTCCTCTGAATTATCAGAGCCTGTCCCTTTAAACATAAGCCTTCTGAGGATCCAGAAGCTAAACAATTTCCTATATTTCCAGGACTAAAGCTCAACTTTGAGCTGAAGTCAAGGATTTTCCCAAAGAAACCAAATATTCTCACAGATTTGCTGAGGTGTTTAATAAAGTTATTCAAATCTATGTATCTGAGTTCTCTTAGTATCAGCTATTTTTTATGCAGTGAAGGCCAGGCCCAGCATTGAATGAAAACTCACTAATTGGGAAAATTCCAAAAGGTTTCCAGAATTACAACTGGGAGACCAGTCCACTAATTTATACACTCAGGCTTGGGCAAATGCTAGGCAGCTTCATCAAATGATTGGCTTTTTCAACATTGTTGATGGGAGCAGCCTTGCACACAAGAATCTGATGAACCTGGTCATGAATATTACAATGGCCTTCATATTGTTTTTAATGAAAATTCCGATATTCATTCAGATGTTCATTCTGCTCCGGTAGCTCTTAACTCTATGTTTATTAATAGACTGAATTGGGACTTTCCCATCTTGTCAAAAGGGGACCAGGATAGATTAAGAAACTGTGTCCAATCCAGATTTAGTTAATCTGGCAAAGCAGCTTTTTCACGCTCTGGATGAGTCAACTATAAGGAAGATGAGCAAAATTCTTAATTACAGTAAACGACACCTCCTAAGTGAAACTAAATCCTCCTAGTTTCTGCTATTCAATACTGTTGCAAACTTTAGACCTCTACCCACCTTTCCAAAGTCCTCCCAGTTCTTAAAGACACTGTTCTGAGGAACTTTAGATGCTCTTCCCAATCCTTTAGTCAGGAAGTCCTGTCCATCTCTTGTGACCCCATGGATTGTAGCCCACCAGGCTCGTCTGTCCATGGGATTTCCCAAGCAAGAAGACTGGAGTGGGTTGCCATTTCCTTCTCCATGGGACCTTCCTAATTCAGGTATCGAACTCATGCCTTCTGCATTGCAGGCAAATCTTTACCGAATGAGCCACCAGGGAAGTCCCCTTAAACATTAGCTTAGAGAAACATTATTCCTGATTGAGGATGAATCTCTTCTAGTCCTAATTGATCTGGAGCCACAGTCTGGGTGCTCAGCCTCACTACAATAAAAGAGCCCCTGACTGAGAGAACTGAGTAATTTCACACAGTAGGATCTCCAATGAACCTCAAGAGATTCCTATCTCTGAACTTATTTCCTTTAGCTTAGGCCTACAGAGAGATACCGGAGAAGGCAATGGCACCCCACTTCAGTACTCTTGCCTGGAAAATCCCATGGACGGAAGAACCTTGTAGGCTGCAGTCCATGGGGTTGTGAAGAGTTGAACACAACTGAGTGAATTCACTTTCACGTTTCACATTTATGCATTGGAGAAGGAAATGGCAACCCACTCCAGTGTTCTTGCCTGGAGAATCCCAGGGACAGGGGAGCCTGGTGGGCTGCCATCTATGGGGTCGCATAGAGTTGGACATGACTGAAGTGACTTAGCAGCAGCAGCATAGAGAGATACAGACTCTTACCTCCACCCTATCTATTTATTAGGCTGAGATTTCTAAGAGAAGTATCATGCCAAAATTTCTTTCTTTCAAAAGGGGAAAACAGTTCTAGAAATGGACACTTGTCATCAAAGTAATCAACCAGGTGAGTTAAATGCTTCTTAGACATCTTTTATTTGTCAGTCTTTGACAGGATTGGAACTGATTTTGGAAGCACTGTTCATTTGTCCTGAATGAAATCAGCTACCACCTTCTTTATGGGAAAAATCTCCAACTGATGTTGGCAGAATTCATAACACACCTCCCATCAAGATTCAAATAGATCCTTAATATCTCTTCCTAGAATTAATGTCAATATCCTATAAGTTAAAAGGTCCTTCAAGTCATAAAGCCCATAACAGAAGATTACATGGTCAAGGCCTCATTCCTACACTAACTCATGTAACACTCCTATTTCACTGGTGAGAAAACCTAGGACTGGAGGTACAGGTTTATCTTGGACCTCACAGCAATAAACAAGAGTGATATCCTTCAACACTCTGTTGTTCATAACCTTCATAGGCAACTAACATCCATTCCCACCAGAAGTAAATTCTTTACTATAATGATTTATTCAGTGCATTATTTATTATTCTAATTGGTGAAGCAAGCCAATACCTTTTTGCCCTTAGAGCCTACTCCTTTAAAAATTATCTATACCTTTTTTATCCAAAATGTTCATTGTAAAAGACAGCAAGTCTTCAGCATGTTATATTTACTATCACCTTATAGATTGACTGAAATAATTGACAATTACTGAGTAATGACCAAGCACTAACTTTGCTAGGCACTGGGAATACAGTAGTAAACACAATGCTTAATGAGATATAAATATATTTCAGAGTAGAAAAATTATGTGCGATCAAAAAATATAATAGAATCAATAACACAATGTTCATCTCTTTCTCTGTCTTACATAGGGTGGTACCTTTGGCACAATGTTGTAACTTTTCTTTATCATCCTCCTTACTTTCCTTATGAAATACTGAAAGACAGGTAACATAACATTTACTTATATATCAAATGTCTTTCACAATGTCCATGTAAATATGTTTGATAAATAAAAGTTTACTGAATCCCCAGAGTAATTCTGCACTAGGAGTTTTCATGGAAATTGCTGCTGAAGATTAAGCACAAAAGAACAACAAAAAGTCACTAATCAGAGAATAGGTCTCCTAGAAACTCCCACTAAATCCCTGCTCAATAAAATGCCATTTAAAAGCAAAGGGATCGTTATGTTGGGAAAGTTGAGATCTGATGATGTGCATGATGTTGGGTAAATCCTCAGGGCTGCTGAGTAGCTCTTAGAGGCAACTGCAAAGCAAAGGGAACACAACAGTGATGGGAGCTGAGTCACGCTAGCTTTCCACTGCAAACGGTCCTTAACTGACTGACTCTCCACTAAGACTCTAGAGATTGCTCCATTTTGTGAGTGATAATGAAACTCATTTGAAACTTTTTAATAACTGCATGCACCATGGAGAGAGCACGTTAATCAGCTCTCCTGTTCAAAGAGCTGAATCCCTGTGGACATAGAGAAAACAAGATCATGGTTATCAGTAGTTCAATTCTGTCATTATAATGAGATCTCTAGGGTCTTGTTTTCCTTCCAACTTGTGTAAAGAGCAGCAGAAGTTGAAAATCGCTCTCCCTCTTGCTCTAGTTGTAAATAGTACTCATTGACCTCATCATGACCTTAAGAATCCCTTCAAGTTTTCTGTAATCATCCAGAGGGAAACACATGAGTGAATGTAGCCATGTTTGAATATTACAAGAAAATAGAAATGGCCTAAGAGAAACTACTACTCTTGATAGATCCAAACATTTCACATTCTTCAGTTTTTTCAATCTATAATTTCATCTTTTCTTTCTGATCTCCTTTAGAACATAACTGTTAAGACAAATAAGTCACTTGTTCAGTGAAATAATTGGCAGGTTATATTTTCTTTTCACTTAGAAGATAAGAAGAAAGCAAATGACTCAAACANAATATAGTTAATACATATGTTTAAAATACTTAATACAGAATATGCTTAAAACATACTTAAATATTGTCTTCCATATCAATAAAACACACCAGGGTTTTTTTTCATGTGTGATTTTTCTGTTACTTTACAACTCTGCAAACATTTATTTAACCACTATACAGCCAATAGTCTAGTGGTTTTCTCCACTTTCTTCAATTTCAGTCTCAATTTGGCAATAAGGAGTTCATGATCTGAGCCACAGTCAGCTCCCAGTCTTGTTTTTGCTGACTGTATAGAGCTTCTCCATCTTTGGCTGCAAAGAATATAATCAATCTGATTCAGGTGTTGACCATCTGGTGACGTTCATGTGTAGAGTCTTCTCTCGTGTTGTTGGAAGAGGGTATTTGCTATGACCAGTGCGTTCTCTTGGCAGAACTCTATTAGCCTTTGCCCTGCTTTGTTCTGTACTCCAAGGCCAAATTTGCCTGTTACTCCAGGTGTTTCTTGACTTCCTACTTTTGCACTCCAGTCCCCCATAATGACATCTTTTTTGGGTGTTAGTTCCAGAAGGTCTTGTAGGTCTTCATAGAACTGTTCAACTTCAGCTTCTTCAGCGTTACTGGTCAGAGCATAGACTTGGATTACTGTGATATTGAATGGTTTGCCTTGGAAACAAACAGAGATCATTCTGTCATTTTTGAGATTGCATCCAAGTACTGCATTTTGGACTCTTTTGTTGACTATGATGGCCACTCCATTTCTTCTAAGGGATTCTTGCCCACAGTAGTAGATATAATGGTCATCTGAGTTAAATTCACCCATTCCAGTCCATCTGAGTTCACTGATTCCTAGAATGTCGATGTTCACTCTTGTCTTCTCCTGTTTGACCACTTCCAATTTGCCCTGATTCATGGACCTAACATTCCAGGTTCCTATGCAATATTGCTCTTTATAGTATCCAACCTTGCTTCTATCACCAGTCCCTTCCACAAGTGGGTATTGTTTTTGCTTTGGCTCCAACCATCCCTTCATTCTTTCTGGAGTTATTTCTCCACTGATCTCCAATAGCCTATTGGGCACCTACCAACCTGGAGAGTTCATCTTTCAGTGTCCTATCTTTTTGCCTTTTCATACTGTCCATGGGGTTCTCAAGGTAAGAATACTTAAGTGGTTTGACTTATGACTATACAGTGGAAGTGAGAAATAGATTTAAGGGACTAGATCTGATAGACAGAGTGCCTGATGAACTATGGATGGAGGTTTGTGACATAATACAGGAGACAGGAATCAAGACCATCCCCAAGAAAAAGAAATGTAAAAAGGCAAAATGGCTATCTGAGGAGGCCTTACAAATAGCTGTGAAAAGAAGGGAAGCAAAAAGGAAGGGAGAAAAGGAAAGATATACCCATCTGAGTGCAGAGTTCCAAAGAATAGCAAGGAGAGCTAAAAAAGCCTTCCTCAGGAATCAGTGCAAAGAAATAGAGGAAAACAATAGAATGGGAAAGACTAGATATCTTTTCAAGAAAATCAGAGATACCAAGGGAACATTTCATGCAAAGATGGGCTCGATAAAGACAGAAATGGTAGGGCCCTAACAGAAGCAGAAGATATTAAGAAGTGGTGGCAAGAATACACAGAAGAACTGTACAAAAAAGATCTTCATGATCCAGATAATCACAATGGTGTGATCACTCACCTAGAGCCAGACATTCTGGAATGGGAAGTCAAGTGGGCCTTAGAAAGCATCACTACGAACAAAGCTAGTGCAGGTGATGGAATTCCAGTTGAGCTATTTCAAATCCTGAAAGATGATGCTGTGAAAGTGTTGCACTCAATATGCAAGCAAATTTGGAAAACTCAGCAGTGGCCACAGGACTGGAATAGGTCAGTTTTCATTCCAAAGCCAAACAAAAGCAATGCCAAAGAATGCTCAAAGTGCAATTGCTCTCATCTAACACGCTAGTAAAGTGATGCTTAAAACTCTCCAAGCCAGGCTTCAGCAATACGTGAACCGTGAACTTCAAGATGTTCAAGCTGGATTTAGAAAAGGCAGAGGAACCAGAGATCAAATTGCCAACATCCACTGGATCATGGAAAAAGCAAGAGAGTTCCAGAAAACCACCAATAAACTGCTTTATTGACTATGCCAAAGCCTTTGACTGTATGGATCACAATAAACTGTGGAAAATTCTGAAAGAGATGGGAATACCAGACCACCTGACCTGCCTCTTGAGAAACCTGTATGCAGGTCAGGAAGCAACAGTTAGAACTGGACATGGAACAACAGACTGGTTCCAAATAGGAAAAGGAGTACATCAAGGGTGTATATTGTTACCCTGCTTTTTTAACTTATAGGCAGAGTACATCATGAGAAACGCTGGGCTGGATGAAGCACAAGGTGGAATCAAGATTGACCGGAGAAAATATCAATAACCTCAGATATGCAGATGACACCACCCTTATGGCAGAAAGTGAAGAAGAACTAAAAAGCCTCTTGATGAAAGTGAAAGAGGAGAGTGAAAAAGTTGGCTTAAAGCTCAACATTCAGAAAACAAAGATCATGTCATCTGGTCCCATCACTTCTTGGCAAATAGATGGGGAAACAGTGGAAACAGTGACTGACTTTATTTTCCTGGGATCCAAAATCACTGCAGATGGTGATTGCAGCCATGAAATTAAAAAACACTTACTCCTTGGGAAAAAGGTTATGACTAACCTAGACAGCATATTGAAAAGCAGAGACACTACTTTGTCAACAAAGTTCCGTCTAGTCAAGGCTATCGTTTTTCCAGTAGTCATGTATGGATGTGAAAGTTGGACCATAAAGACAGCTGAGCACCAAAAAATTGATGCTTTTAAACCATGTTGGTGAAGACTCTTGAGAGTTCCTTGGACTGCAAGGAGATCCAACCAGTCCATCCTAAAGGAGATCAGTCCTGGGTGTTCATTGGAAGGACTGATATAGAAGCTGAAACTCCAATACTTTGGCCACCTGATGTGAAGTGCTGACTCATCTGAAAAGACCCTGATGCTGGGAAGGATTGAGGGCAGGAGGAGAAGGGGATGACAGAGGATGAGATGGTTGGATGGCATCACCGACTCAATGGACATGGGTTTGGGTGGACTCTGGGAGTTGGTGATGGACAGGAAGGCCTGGAGTGCCTAGGTTCATAAGGTTGCAAATAGTCAGACACCACTGAGCAACTGAAATGAACTGAACTGAACTGATTCAGCCAATGGACATTTAGTCTGTTTCCTTTTTTTAGCTACAATGTAACTGTGCTACATAGAACTTTATGTACACTATAAAAGCAATCCAAATGGTTAATCCCATGAAGTGAAATTAATGAATCAAAGACCTGTAATTTGGCAAAATTATCCTCCAAAAATTTAAACCAAATGCAAGGTATGAGTGCCATTTTGTTATACCTTCACAAACTCTGAATGTTACCAAGCTGAAAGGTATTTGCAATACAATCAGAGAAAAGTAATATCTCATTGTTTTGATTGTAGTTATTTAAGTATAGAGGTTCCCCTTCATGTATCATTGTCTTGTCATGGCAAAGGGCCTTGCAGAACTCAATGAAGCTATGAGCCATGCTGTGACTAAACCACTGCCACCACCACCAATGAGTTTTAAATAACTTCAGGTTGGGGAAAATATGTAAGCTCTAATGGGTCACATCAGTGACTACGATTAGTGCTTATTCTAAGGTTTTGCACCACCCTGAGGGGAATTGTTTAGGCTTTCATTTCACTGATTTTGGAAATGATGTTGGGTTTGGAGTGGGAGGAGCCACAATTTTATCTTCTCCAAAAGATAATCAATGTGGTTTCCATGTTTCCTTTGAATACAATTTAAACAACAACATTCAACCAAATCTCATATATTTACTCTATATTTACTATATTCCAGCAACTTTACCGATCTAAGTAAAAATAAAAGTTATAAGTCAAGTGACAAAAAGAAACATAACATGCTTTTTTTGTATTATCTTATTAAAAACTGATTAAAATAGAAAAAAGTTAGACTTCCAAATTCTTTCCTTAAGACTTTCCTTCGTTCCAAAAGACTAAGTCTCATTTCAATTTAAGAATAAAAAGTTTTCCAAAAGCTGTTCATATTTGCACTACATTGCCAAACTTGATATTTTTGCCCCACCAAATACAAGGAATACTCTTCCACAGAAATAAAGGTTCAAATTGTGAAGATATGGACAATTGTGGTCCCAGTCAGAAAGCAAGAAAAGAACCTAAGTGTTTTGATTCTCAATCATCTGCTATTATTGCAAGATTAGCCCTAAGAATATACTCTATTCCCTTTGACAGCCCAGCTAATTACCCAAAGGAGTGTTCAGTCCCCATGATCTCAATAAGAAAGTACGTTATGCCTGCTTTCAGGCACCAGTTTTGATGCTAAGAAATTAGTCCTCTGGTTGGTTTATTTTTGTTTTTTTGTTTTTTCAATTTGGGTCTACAAGAGTGTCCTCAGCTGCACTGCTCATCTTCTGGGAGCTTTAGCTGACAGCTTCTGAAGGCCTCCTGCAGGCTGGGTATTTGGCCCAAATGGCAGGCAGACAGAAGGAATACTAATGCTATTTTCTATTTCAATTGCCTCTTTTCTCCAAAATTTAACTACCATATGGCACTTATTCCACTTTGCCTTTTCTATGAGGTAGTGATATACCATTACTCTATCACTTTACTCAAATTATAAGAAAAGGAATTCTCACAGCCTTTACAACTCCTACCTTCAGGAAGAAACAAGACTCCAATGCATGGGAAACAATTCGGAGCTCAATTGTCATCCTCTTTCTTGACAAAGTTAAGATCTTTGTAACCACCTCTATATAATTTCTGGTGCATTAGTCTCATATCACCCTATTGTTACTTTCTACCCATATTAACTGCATAATCTCCATAAAATCCCTATAACAAATCCCAACCACAGGGAAAAAATATTAATATGTGGTTTCCCTAGATCACTTGGGAGAGCTGAAAACAGGTAAGCCTTCTAAATAAGTAGGAAAAATTAAGAAAAAAATTTCTTTCTTTCACTTTGGTATACTGTATTTGGCTGTGGAAAATAAATTTGCTATAATAACTTTGAAGTTGAAAAGTTTTCACCAAAAATAAGCTTTTTATTAGAAAATCAAAATATGTGTGGCTATGATATGCGCTACTCTGCTTTATTTTTTCCAAGTCTACTAGTTGAATATATTATTATTAATTGTCTTGATCCCCTAAATCACACAGCAATCTAGATATTTTATAATATTCATTTAATAACTTTACTCTTGTTATTTATGCCTAAGTTATCAAAGAATCAATAGGACTAAGAGTTTGAGGTGTGTTTCCTTCTGTGCCCACTGTTCTGTTTTTTTTTCACACTTGTCTCCTTTTCATGGAAATCCCTCAGAAATCATTCAACTAAAAATTAAAAAAAAAAAAATTCAACATTTCTATTTTCTTAGGTAAGCATGTGTTTGATGCCACAGAATAATTAAATTTCACATTTTATTCTTCTGTGGATATAGTCTTTACAGGAGGAAC
>SJYQ01011006.1:5586-32228 GCA_006410935.1 Redunca redunca | reverse complement strand
ATTCCAAATAAAAATCTGTCTTTTATGGATTCAAGACTCTCTTTTTTCTTCTTAGCCATATTAGGGCCAATCTTTTTTTTTTTTACTTTTTAAAGTTACTCTTTATGTACTGCACTATCTTTCCTTTTTTCTCCATTTGTCCTGGTCAACATGCACTTCTCTTCTGCAAGGTAATCATGTTGTTCTGATGTTTCTAAAAGCCTAAGAGATTATACCCAAAGTTGTCATTTTATTACTGGATAGAATGTCCTCTCTGACCCTAGACATTTGGATTGCAGAGTTCTATTTCTTTCAGAGAAACTAATGATAGAGATATGAGCTGACAGCATTTCACGGGAAGAACTGGGATATTTAGCAGATACAATAATAATCTAAGTGAAATGATGACACTGTGAAGTAAATACATACTTAAACAACATTATTAAGATTATAATAGTCCAGATCATGGTAGGCAGGTTTTTTGTGATTTTCAAATCATGTCTTGGATACTGAGATTAGTCCTGGTTGTCAGGTTTTCAGAAGGTCATTGTCAACATTTAGGGTATTTGGAAGACATCTACTAAGGTGATAATATACCTGATAACCTTGTTATAAGAACGGTTGAAGGAAACTGAATGGTTTGGTCTAAGAAAATTTAGGTATGGTAACTCATTAAAAATATCTTAATGCTGGTCATATTAAGAGATATTATGATACAATAAGATTAAAATACTTTAGCTTACGAATAAGGGGAAATTTACTACTTGATAAAAAGTTATTGATTCTCGTTCTGAATTTTCCAACAATGAAATAATCTGCCTATGTGTTTGAACAAATGATAAACAAATAATGTGCCTGGGCAGAAGCTATTCAAATATTGAATGGGCTGTGAGACTTGATGTCTTACATGTTCCTTAAAAATCCTGATTTTCAATGGTTTTCAGAAAATAAAGATTAGGTATTCTTTATTTCATTCTTACCAGTTATACGGATGACATGAAAAGAAGGCAATGGAAAAATCCAATGACAGCTCAGAGTACGGTTTTATCTTAGTGGGCTTCTCCGATCGTCCCAAGCTGGAGATGGTGCTCTTCACAGTAAATTTTACTCTGTATTCAGTGGCTGTCCTGGGAAATTCCGCCATAATCCTTGTGTGTATATTAGACTCTCGACTTCATACGCCAATGTACTTCTTTCTGGCAAATCTTTCCTTTTTAGATCTCTGCTTCAGTACTAGCTGTGTCCCCCAGATGCTGGTTAACCTCTGGGGCCCTGATAAGACCATCAGCTATGCGGGCTGTGTTGTCCAGCTCTTCTCTTTCCTTTCTGTTGGAGGGGTCGAGTGCCTCCTTCTGGCTGTCATGGCCTATGACCGCTATGCTGCAGTCTGCAAGCCCTTGCATTATAGGGTCATTATGCACCCCCAGCTGTGCTTGCGACTGGTGGCTGTGGCCTGGGGAAGCGGACTGGTCAATGCCATCGTCATGTCGCCACTGACGATGACTCTCTCCAGATGTGGTCAGCGACGAGTTAACCATTTCCTCTGTGAAATGCCGGCCCTGATCAAGATGGCTTGTGTGGACGCTCGCGCAGTGGAAATGCTGGCCTTCACCTTTGCCGTTCTCATTGTCCTACTGCCCCTCACTCTTATTCTTGTCTCCTACGGCTACATCGCAGCAGCTGTGCTGAGGATCAAGTCAGCTGCTGGGCGCAGGAAGGCCTTCAATACCTGTAGCTCCCACCTCACTGTGGTCTCCTTGTTCTATGGGAGCATCATCTATATGTACATGCAGCCAGGAAACAGCTCTTCCCAAGACCAAGGCAAGTTTCTCACCCTCTTCTACAACCTGGTGACTCCCATGCTGAATCCACTCATCTACACCTTAAGGAATAAAGAGGTGAAAGGGGCGCTGAAAAAGGTTTTGGGGAGGCAACAATGAAATATAGAGGTATGGAGAAGGAAATAGCAACCCACTCCAGTGTTCTTGCCTGGATAATCCCAGGGACGGGGGAGCCTGGTGGGCTGCCGCCTATGGGGTTGCACAGAGTCGGACATGGCTGAAGTGACTTAGCAGCAGCTAAGTTATAAACATTACTGTTTATTTTGTGCTTAAGATAACTTTAGCCAACGTATCAAACATTCTTGGATTTGTTTTTTAAATGGGGGTAAATACGCTGAAGTATATCCAGAGTCAAGGTGAATCAACCCAAAACCTTAGGTACACACAATATTGATGTAACTTTACCGTGTGAGGCACCAGGGAAGCCCACTGTATATCCTAAGTTATAAAACTGAGTAGATAGTTTCAAGCCTCTTAATAAAAACTTTGTAGCTATTTTCATCCTGATTTTTTAAATGGCAAAACTCTTCCCTGGTGGCTCAGATGGTAAAGATTCTGCCTGCAATGTGGGAGACCAGGTTGGATCCCTGGGTCGGGAAGATCCCCTAGAGTAGGAAATGGCAACCTGCTCCAGTATTCTTGCCTGGGAAATCCCATGGACAGAGGAGCCTGTTGGACTACAGTCCCAGAGGTCGCAAAGAGTCAGGCACGACTGAGACTCACACTACTACTACTATGGTCTATAGCTCCTATGTAAATGAGCCTGAGTCACAGAGAAGATAACTGGAATTCAGAAGTGTGTATACATATCTGAACATTTTCCATTATCCACTAAAAGTGCCTTTGTTAGAGTGGTGCGTGTAGGGGTGACCTAATAACCAGCTCCAGCCTGTATCCTTTGTTTGTACATTCTTTCATCATGCTGATATGCCGTAGACTCCATGTGAGCATTCTCACCATTCTCTGTAATGTTTCTTTATTATTAATACAATGACATCACCCCTTCCCACATTGTCCTGTGTCTAATTTGTAAGTTTGAAGGTGCTATTAGGCAAAGTTCCTTCTTAGTCCCCAGATTGATGCCTGCTATAACTTTTAGTGGTGAAAACAAATTGAACTTTTGTTTTGGGGACAGTTTTCTAACAAACATTGCAATGTCAGTATCAATTAAACCAGGGTAATTGATAGGGCTGTTCAGAACATCTGTGGCTTTACTAATATTTTTCATCTAGCTCTATAAATTGCTGAGAAAGCAACTGACATATATGTTAATATCTATTCAGCCATGGCTGTGGACTTGTCCATGTCTCTCTTTAATTTTGTCAAATTTTGCTAAAAAGAAAAAATGAGACCAGTGATATGTTTATTCTCGTGCATGTGAATAAAATAATTATGACATATTTCAGCAAAATAACTTGTAAATTTATTAATTCACTTGCTAATGAATGTTGGTTATAACTGCAAATCATATATTTGAAATTTATTATGTATTGGTAGGATCCTGAATCTTATGTAAAAAGTTACCTCTAACCCTACTTCTTTTCAGATTGACCAAACCTGTTGCATCAAAGGAGTGATTAGCTGTCTATTTGAATACACATATGAAAATTCCTGGTCATGGTGGGGCAGAACCCCCTTACGACTGTGAATAAACAATATAAAGATTTCATGTTTATAACATTTTCTGACTTAGAAGTCACATTATGCCCAAAACTTACTTTCAAATGGCTACAAATTATCAGTCCAGATAGTATTAATGTTATATTTGATTCAAACATATTAAGATTAAACTGTCTAATCCTTAAACATCTCAATTCAGTTCTTCATTTGTATGCTGTGACATCATTTTCATAGGGGTGCAGGTTTTCATAAAATTATAAGTTACCTCAGATATTATGAAAACTTTTCTGTTTATTGATAGATTTTTCTCATTCATTTCTTATGGTGTATATAATAACTGTTAGCATCCAGATTTAGCCCAGATAACACCCCAGGAGTGGGAAGGGATGGAGGATGAAAGAATACACTTCAAAGACTTCTGGTTTTCCTTGTTAAATGTGAAAATACCACTGTACTAACTGTTGTTAAGAATCTGAAATGATAAAAATAGGTAATTATAGGTAATATTTCAAATCTTACATGAACAGATTGCCATATTATTTAATGTCAAGATGATTTAAAAATTTTCCAAGTTTCAATCAATTATCTTGTATTCAGTCTATGACTATTTCTGTTTATCCTTTAAGTCCTCCTGGTCACATAGCTCAAGAACTGCAGGGTTTTAAAGAAGGGTTACTTACTGTGTTTCTATGCAGCATCTGTTTTGTTTTTTTTAATATCCAGTCATCTGTTTCATCTAGGCAGTATACTAGAACTAGAACAGTGAAGTCTACTGTGTTATTCAATTGGAGTTAGTGAGTTAGGGGTCTTATAATGTTAGAAGTAGAGAAATGAAGAACATGTCTATTTCAAAGTCCCATTTGCCTGATCATACCTGCACTCCTGTAGTCTTATTTTTTCTTTCTCTGTTACTATTTGCCCCACAGCAAAAAAAAGTACTACTGCTTGTCTTCCTAATTTTTAAATTTATTTTTCATCAATAATCTTCTCTTTGTTTATAATTCATTTGCAATTTCCAGTCTCTATTCAAAAACCTTTGGCAATTTGGTCAACTGTAAGTGTCCTATTTGTACAGAATGAAAACTTGAGGTATATTTAAGAAAAGATAAAATATAAATGTCTACCATATAACTGATAATATGCAAAGTTCTCAGGATTATATGACAAACAATATGTAGATGATCCTTGCCCTCACAGAGCTTATAGTTTAAAGTGGAATGCAGAGAATAATATGGGAACTATAATAGTGATATATGGACTTAGATGAGATACTTACCTAAAACCCAAGAGATGAGGGATGTTTCTTGGGAGAAGCTGAGCTTCCCTGGTGGCACTAGTGGTAAAGAACCTACCTGCCAATGCAGAAGACCTGTGTTTGATCTCTGGGTGGGGAAGATCCCCTGGAGGAGTAAATGACAACCCACTCCAGTATTCTTGCCTGGATAATCCCATGGACAGAGAAACCTGATAGGCTACAAATGACTAACATAGCATAAACGTAGGTGACGTACTTACCTAAAACCCAAGAGACAAGGGACATTTCTTGGAAGAAGTAGTACCCCACACAAGAGCTTTAACATGAGAGGACTAAAGTCAAGTAAAAGAGTGGCACATGGGAGAAGCTGAAATGGCTTGTTATTGTGGAATGTGATGAGGGAATGAAATTCATTCAAACCGGAGAAGTATTAAACGCTAGTGTATGCATGGTCTTGTAGTTCATGTTAACAAATTCTGTCTTTTTGTTAAAAAAGAGAGGAGTGTTAAGTAATTTAAAGTAGTTACATGACTGAATTTGGATTTTAGAACTTATTCTGGCTGCAATGAATTACAAAAGAGCAATATTGGAAAGTAGGAGACAATCATGAGATGGCTACAGGTGAAAAATGCTGGTGATCTGTTATTCTGTGAAAGCTACAAGAAAAAGAAGTATACACACCACTATATACAAAATAGATAACTAATAAGGACCTAAGTATAGGACAGGGAAATTTACTCAATACTCTGTAATGACCTTTATGGGGAAAGAATCTAGAAACAAGAGGATATGTATATACATATAACTGATTCACTTTGCTGTACACCTGAAACTGATACAACATTGTAAATCAACTATACTGCCCCCAACTCTGAGAAAAGAAGTGTACAGCTGGGCAAGTGATGGAGAAAAAATCCGCAGCACTGGGCTCCAAAATCACTGCAGATGGTGATTGTAGCCATGAAATTAAAAGACGCTTACTCCTTGGAAGAAAAGTTATGAGCAACCTAGATAGCATATTCAAAAGCAGAGACATTATTTTGCCGACTAAGGTCCATCTAGCCAAGGCTCAGGTTTTTCCAGTAGTCATGTAGGATGTGAGAGTTGGACTGTGAAGAAAGCTGAGTGCCAAAGAATTGATGCTTTGAACTGTGGTGTTGGAGAAGACTCTTGAGAGTCCCTTGGACTGCAAGGAGATCCAACCAGTCCATTCTGAAGGAGATCAGCCCTGGGATTTCTTTGGAAGGAATGATGCTAAAGCTGAAACTCCAGTACTTTGGCCACCTCATGCGAAGAGTTGACTCATTGGAAAAGATTTTGATGCTGGGAAGGATTGGGGGCAGGAGGAGAGGGGATGACCGAGGATGAGATGGGTGGATGGCATCACTGACTCGATGAACGCGAATCTGAATGAACTCCGGGAGATGGTGATGGACAGGGAGGCCTGGCGTGCTGCGATTCATGGGGTCGCAGAGTCGGATACGACTGAGTGATTGAAATGAACTGGGAGATTTATCAGATGAGAGATGACACAGTGGTAAAGCAAGATTTTCAGGTTTGTCTTGTGGGCTGCACAGATGCTTAATAAAGTAGGAACACAGAATAAAAGGAGTACTTTGAATTAGTGGAAATAATCAATTTAATTTGGGGGCCAAGTAAGTGTAAAGTTTCTATAGAACCTTGTAGTGAAAAGGCCCAAAGGCAGATGGACATCTGCATCCTTTCCAACTTATAAAATCACTGTTCATTATATATTTTATATATATACACATATATATGTATTTGTTTATCTGGAAACAAAAAGAATTTTTAGAGACTTAAATCTTTTTAAAAAATTAAAGAGACATCCATTCACGTACAAATTAAGGCAATATGATCCACAGAATGTTTTTAAGATTTGGGAAGTATTTTACAACATGGTTTATTTTTCTTTTGCATTTGCTTATGGTTAGAGTCTCTGATCACAAAGGTACATGAATTATCAATCTGCTTAAGAAGTGTAAGGTTGTTGATTTGTTCTCAAAACTGAATCTGACGTGAAAAAACAAGTCACCAGTCCATGCCTAGAGATAAGAATGATAACATACAATCAAATTAATAGACTACCAGTATCAAAATAAGAACCTCATTCCACTTTAGCTTGAATTAGTGAAATCTTAAACTGATAGAAATTTTATCCAGTGGGATGAATCAGTTATCACTGATAGTTTTTCAAAAGTCTGAAAAATTTTGTCTGTTTATATCAAGTTTCCTTAAAGTATTCTAAAGTAAAAACACTTTGAAATATATTTTACCTACATGCTATATCAGTACACATGGATCTTTGGCAAATAAAATATTAACATTATCTAAACAATAAAAAAACTGATGATTTTTAGGTTAACTATACATTTCTGATATCATAATTAACAACAGTTCATAATTGTTTTTTGTGAGAGTATAGAATTCTTAAAGTTGGGTAAAGTTTCTGTGTTGGAATCCAGGACTCTGAAATTTATCTGGAATTTCATAAGCCTGGATTTTTTTTAGTACTTCATTTGTTTACATGACTTCTACTTCTATGATTATATATTATCAGTTACATTAAAAGTTATGTTCCAGTCTAGTAGTTGCTTTCTTATGCAATTCTCCCTACTGCCCTCTTTTTTCCTAGATATGTCGAAGAAAAATATAGTCATTATATACTATTAATACCATTAAATATGACTGCCAGTTATGTTTTTATGGTTAGGAAACAAGTAGACTAGCATAAGAAAAAAAGTTGTTGTCAAAAAATAATTAGATTATTAAAATAGAACTTGCCTTCTCTTAAAGTATCTCTTAAAGGAAATATTGTCAGAATTTACTTCTGTTGTAATTCTTCTCTCACTATTTTTTCCTTTCTTCTGAAAATTGGTTTTAATCCTTGGAAGCTGATTTGTGGTCTCTGTTTTTGAGGATATTTGCCCTTCTGTCACTTTACCTTGAAACTTGCTTCTGAACTTGCACAGACAATTCCTACAAGGAGGCCAGTGTGAGAGAGCAAGCACTCACTAAACAAGTATATGGTTTATACCTAAAACCTGGGCCTCAGTCACTTTGACCCTCAGCTTGTGCTGGGTTCCAGGATTCTTCTTAAGTTGGTACTCTTTCCATTTGTGAAGCCCATGGTAGGCTTCGGCATATTGCACACCAGGAGTCTGAGATCAGACCTTCAGACTCCTAAAGGACTATTCTAAAGTAATAAAGACCATTTATACTAAAGTATAAAAAAAATGTTTAAACATTTTAAAAATGTTCATGAACTTCTCAGATTGGAGATCTAAAAATATTTTACTGTTTTCACTGAAGCCTTTTAGAATACATATTCTAGTGAATCAATTAGACAATTTTGCTCTTCTGTCCAGAAAAGAAAACCAGTGGGACCTATGGAAGGTAACTAAAATCTGCACTTCCTTTAGACTTTGAGTATCATAGTGGAAGGAAAGGGGGAACTTGTTTTTATATTGGATAAGAAGTCTATCTCCTTGAAATCATCTTTAAGGCTGAGAAGACTTATTCAGGCCTGAGACCATTCTAAAAACAATTAGTGTTCTTTTAGGTGCCAGACTTTTTTGGGTTTTGTTTTAAGTATTTTTTAGCTGCTTGCAATTGCCCCAAGGCATGTGGGATTGTAGTTCCCCGATCAGGGATCAAACCCTTGTGCCCTACACAGCAAAGTGGATCCTTAACCACTGGACCACCAGGGAAATCCCCAGAAGTTTTTTTAAAAAAACATTTTGGTTTTGTCATGATTTCAAACTTACAGAAGAGTTGTAATAGTATGTGTTGTTGTTTAGTCTTGAATTCATGTCCAACTCCTTTGCAACCCCATGGACTGTAGCCCACCAGTTTCCTCTGTTCATGGGATTCTCCAGGCAAGACTACTGGAGTGGGTTGCTATGCCCTCCTCCCAGGGATCTTCCCAACCCAGGGATCAAATCCAGGCCTCCTGCATTGGCAAGTGGATTCTTTACCACTAAGCCATCTGGGAAGCCCATACCTACAGAAAAGTAAGAGTGAAGAGAGTTACTGTGACCCCCTTTACCCAGCTTCCCATCATATTAGCATTTTATACAACCACATTTCTCTGTCCTTTTGATATGTCCCTGTCATTCTTTGAACACTTCCTTACTTTTTAGCACAAACTATCCAGGTTAATTTTATTAAACTTTTCAGTTGCATTTCTGGATTCAGCCATTTTTCCAAGGGGCCCTAACACACAGGGATAAGTAGCAATTTGCCTCCACTTTTTAAAGTCAGAATTCTTTGCCCAGTTAGATTTGCTGGTATTGAGAATCAGAAGAGATCACGGAGCTAAAAAGAGACAGTGTCCACTGAAGAAGGACAGCCAGTGTCATGACACTCATAAATTGAGGCTTTGTATTGATCTTCAGTAACAATTTCCCCAGTTCTTTTCTAAATGGTACCCTAGTTATTTACCAGAATAACTGTATACTGGGAAATGGAAACTCTCAGAGTTTTCAGGGATTACTGGGGAGAAGGGGCCAAGATAACACTGATACCAGCAGACACAAAATACCATCATGGACCCTCTGTTGGAATGGAGCCACACATGAGTCAACTGATGAATGGAGTCCTGGCCTAAGTTCATCTTAAAATTTAGTCCCTATGTAGCTCATATTTTTGACACTATTGTAAATGTTATTTTTATTTCAATTTGAGGTTTTAATGTTATTATGTAGAGATACAATTTTTCTATTGATTGTTTAACTTCCAACCTTACTAAATCCACCAATTAGTTTTAATAACTTTTTTGGGGGTAGATTCTATAGATGATCATGGATCATCTTATCTATGGATAAGGACAGTTAGACTTCTTCCTTTCCATAGAAGTGCTTTTTATTCTTTTCCCTTATTGCACTGGCCAGAACCCCCAGGACAGTTTTGAACTGTAGTGGTCAGAGTGAGCATTTTTGCCCTTTTCCTGAAGGGGAAAAGTAGAGCTGGAGTTTAATGTTTTGGAAGCTGTTTTTCAGTTTGTGATAGTGCCTTTTATTCTTAGTTTATGGAAAGTTTTAATCATAAATGAATGTTGAATTTTTCTGCTTCTATTGAGATGACCATATAGTTTATTGTTTTTTTTAGGCAGTTAGTATGTGAAAGTGCTGCACTCAATATACCAGCAAATTTGGAAAACTCAGCAGTGGCCACAGGACTGGAAAAGGTCAGTTTTCATTCCAATCCCAAAGAAAGGCAATGCCAAAGAATGCTCAAACCACCACACAATTGCACTCATCTCACATGCTAGTGGCAATGGCAACCCACTCCAGTACTCTTTCCTGGCAAATCCCATGGACGGAGGAGCCTGGAAGGCTGCAGTCCATGGGGTCGCTAAAAGTCGGACACGACTGAGCGGCTTCACTTTCACTTTTCACTTTCATGCATTGGAGAAGGAAATGGCAGTCCATTCCAGTGTTCTTGCGTGGAGAATCCCAGGGATGGGGGAGACTGGTGGGCTGCTGTCTCTGGGGTCACACAGAGTCGGACACGACTGAAGCTACTTAGCAGCAGCAGCAGCACATGCTAGTAAAGTAATGCTCAAAATTCTCCAAGCCAGGCTTCAGCAATACGTTAACTGTGAACTTCCAGATGTTCAAGCTGGTTTTAGAAAAGGCAGAGGAACCAGAGATCAAATTGCCAACATATGCTGGATCATTGAAAAAGCAAGAGAGTTCCAGAAAAACATCTACTTCTGCTTTATTGACTATGCCAAAGCCTTTGACTGTGTATCACAATAAACTGTGGAAAATTCTTCAACAGATGGGAATACCAGACCACCTGACCTGCCTCTTGAGAAACCTATATGCAGGTCAGGAAGCAACAGTTAGAACTGGACATGGAACAACAGACTGGTTCCAAATAGGAAAAGTAAGTACGTCAAGGCTGTATATAGTCACCCCGCTTATTTAACTTACATGCAGAGTACATAATGAGAAACGCCTGGCTGGAGGAAGCACAAGCTGGAATCAAGATTGCTGGGAGAAATATCAATAACCTCATATATGCAGATGACACCACCTTTATGGCAGAAAATGAAGAGGAACTAAAAGCCTCTTGATGAAAGTGAAAGAGGAGAGTGAAAAAGTTGGCTTAAAGCTCAACAATCAGAAAACCAAGATCATGGCATCTGGTCCCATCACTTCATGGGAAATAGATGGGGAAACAGTGGAAACAGTGTCAGACTTTATTTTAGGGGGCTCCAAAATCACTGCAGATGGTGATTTAAGCCATGAAATTAAAAGACACTTACTCATTGGAAGGAAAGTTATGACCAACCTAGATAGCATATTGAAAAGCAGAGGCACTATTTGCCAACAAAGGTCCGTCTAGTCAAGGCTAAGGTTTTTCCAGTGTTCATGTATGGATGTGAGAGTTGGACTGTGAAGAAAGCTGAGTGCCAAAGAATTGATGCTTTTGAACTGTGATGTTGGAGAAGACTCTTGAGAGTCCCATGGACCGCAAGGAGATCCAACCAGTCCATTCTGAAGGAGATCAACCCTGGGATTTCTTTGGAAGGAATGATGCTAAAGCTGAAACTCCAGTACTTTGGCCACTTTATGAGAAGAGTTGACTCACTGGAAAAGACTCTGATGCTGGGAGGGATTGGGGGCAGGAGGAGAAGGGGATGACAGAGGATGAGATGGCTGAATGGCATCACTGACTCGATGGACGTGGGTTTGGGTGAACTCCGGGAGTTGGTGATGGACAGGGAGGCCTGGTGAGCTGCAATTCATGGGGTCGAGAAGACTTGGACACAACTGAACGACTGAACTGGACTGATGGTGAGTTATGTTGATTGATTTTAAAGTTTAAATCCATCTTTAATTCTTATAATAAATCCCGATTTGTCAAAATATGTTGTTCTTTTTATGTACAGTTGGATTGAATTTGCTACAATTTTAAGATTTTTTGCATCTATATTCATGAGAATTCACCAGTGAAACCATCAGTTCCTGGAATTCTTTATGACTTTGTTTAGCTTCAAATTCAATTTCTTTAACAGATTAAGGACTGTTCAGAATCTTCTTGAATGAGCTTTTGACAGTGTGTATAATTCAAGAAATTTTCTCATTCCATAAATTGTTGAATTTTTTGGCATGATTTTTAGTAATTCTTTATTTTTTTTTATTATCTGTAGCAACTGTAATGATATCACTTTTTCATACTCGATATTGGTAATTGTGTCTCCCTCCCCCCAGTTATTCTGGGTAAGAGGTTTATCAACTGATAAACCCCAAAAACATGCTTTTGGTTTCATAGTTTTAAAAAAAAATTTCTGTTTTCTATTTTATTGATTTCACTTCTACTGAAATTTGATATTTTGTTATTTCCTTTATTTCTATTAATATTGAGTTTCCATTTGTTCTTATTTCCTAGTTCTTTAAAGTGAAAGTTGAGGATTTTTTTTATTCTTTCTTCAATTACATTTAATGTGATCATCAGTATGCTTGCATTTAAATCTGTCATCTGTCATACTTATTGTTTCCTATTTTACTCATCTTTTTCTTTTACCCTTTTTTCCTGCTTTCTTTTTATTAATGAATGTTTTATAATCACATTTTATATTCCATCTTGTGTTACTAGCTGTATCTCTCTTTTTTTTTGTAAATTAATCTATTTATTTTAATTGGAGGCTAATTACTTTATAATATTATGGTGGTTTTTGCCATATATTCACATGAATCAGCCATTGGTGTACATGTGTTCTCCATCCTGAACCCCCTTCTCCTCTACCCCCGCCAATACCATCTAGCAATGGTAGATGGACAGGGTTGTCCCAGTGCACTGGCCCTGAGTGTCCTGTCTCATGCATTGAACCTGGACTGACAATCTATTTCACATATGGTAATATACATGTTTCAATGCTATTCTCTCAAATCATCCCACTCTCACCTTTTCCCACAGAGTCCAAAAGTCTGTTCTTTACATCTGTGTCTCTTTTGCTGTCTCATATATATGGTCATCATTACCTTCTTTCTAAATTCCATATATATGCATTAATGTACTGTATTGATGCTTTTCTTATTGACTTACTTCACTCTGTATAATAGGCTCCAGTTTCGTCTACCTCATTAGAACTGATTCAAATGCATTCTTTTTAATAGCTGAGTAATATTCCATTGTGTATATGTACCACAGCTTTCTTTTCCATTCATCTGCTGATGGACATCTAGGTTGCTTCCATGTCCTAGCTATTGTAAACAGTGCTGTGATGAACATTGGGGTATACATGTCTTTTACAATTCTGGTTTCCTCAGTGTGTATGCCCAGCAGTGGGATTGCTAGGTCATAAGGCAGTTCTATTTCCAGTTTTTTAAGGCATCTCCACACTGTTCTCCATAGTGGCTGTACTAGTTTGCATTCCCATCAACAGTATAAGAGGGTTCCCTTTTCTCCACACCCTCTCCAGCATTTATTGTTTGTAGACTTTTCCTGACCGGCATGAGATGGTACCTCATTGTGGTTTTGATTTGCATTTCTCTGATAATGAGTGATGTTAAGCATCTTTTTACATGTTTGTTAGCCATCTGTATGTCTTCTTTGGAGAAATGTCTGTTTAGTTCTTTGGCCCATTTTTTAATTGGGTTGTTTATTTTTCCAGAATTGAGCTGCATGAGCTGCTTGTATATTTTTGAGATTAATTGTCAGTTGCTTCATTTGCTATTATTTTCTCCCATTCTGAAGGCTGTCTTTTCACCTTACTTATAGTTTCCTTCATTGTGCAAAAGCTTTTAATTTTAATTAGGTTCCATTTGTTTATTTTTGCTTTTATTTCCATTACTCTGGGAGGTGGGCCATAGAGGACCCTGCTGTGATTTATGTCAGAGAGTGTTTTGCCTATGTTTTCTTGTAGGAGTTTTATAGTTTCTGGTCTTACATTTATATCTTTAATCCATTTTGAGTTTATTTTTGTGTATGGTATTAAAAAGTTTTCTAGTTTCATTCTTTTACAAGTGGTTGACCAGTTTTCCCAGCACCACTTGTTAAAGAGATTGTCTTTTGTCCATTGTATATTTTTGCCTCCTTTGTCAAAGATGAGGTGTCCATAGGTGCATGGATTTATTTGGGCTTCCTATTTTGTTCCATTGATCTATATTTCTGTCTTTGTGCCAGTACCATACTGTCTGGATGACTGTAGCTTTGTAGTATAGTCTGAAGTCAGGCAGGATGATTCATTCCTTCAGTTCCATTCTTCTTTCTTAAGATTGCTTTGGCTATTTGAGTTTTTTTTGTATTTGCATACAAATTGTGAAATTATTTGTTCTAGTTCTCTGAAAAATACCATTGGTAGCTTGATAAGGATTGCACTGAATCTATAGATTGCTTTAGGTAGTATATTCATTTTCACTATATTGACTCTTCTGATCCATGAACATGGTATATTTCTCCATCTATTTGTGTTATCTTTGGTTTCTTTCAACCGGTGTTTTATAGTTTTCTATAAATAGGTCTTTTGTTTCTTTAGGTAGATTTATTCCTAAGAATTTTATTCTTTTCATTGCAATGGTGAATGGAATAATTTCTCTTTCTGTTTTCTCATTGTTAGTATATAGGAATGCAAGGGATTTCTCTGTGTTAATTTTGTATTCTGCAACTTTACTATACTCATTGATTAGCTCTATTAATTTTCTGGTGGAGTCTTTAGGGTTTTTTGTGTAGAGGATCATGTCATCTGTTCATTATTAATGTAGTAAATAACAACCCACTCCAGTATTCTCCCCTGGGAAATCCCACGGACAGAGGAGCCTGGCAGGTTACCATACATGGCTTGCAAGAGTTGGACATGAGCATGAATACATCTTTATCACAATCTGGCTTCAAATAATATTTTACCACTTCATCTATCCATTACGTTACTTTTGTCTTACATTTTACTCCTACATATATATCTTTAACTTATCACAGTCTAACTGCCTTTAACTGATTGAGATAAATCACTTCAGAGATACTCATTTAGTTTGTAAATAGGAAGTATAAATTATGGAAGGACTTCCTTTGTTTTTTTCTTCTTCTTCTTCTCCACAAAAAGGTATCTGGACAGCTTCAGCCATGCATCATAGCCTTCTCCAGAAATGACTGGTGACATAAGTGTTAGTTGCTCAGTCTTATCTGATTTTTGCAACCACATGGACTATAGCCAATCAGGCTCCTCTGTCCATGCAATTCTCCAGGCAAGAATACTGGAGTGGGTAGCTATTCCCTTCTCCAGGAGATCTTCCTGACCCAGGAATAGAACCCAGGTCTCCCGCAATGTAGTCAAGTTCTTTACCATCTAAGCTACCAGGGAAGCCCTAAGGCTTCCTTAACTATTCCATTTTCCTTTCTGCTTTCCCCAGCAGTAAGTTTTCAGGGCTAATGAATTGAAACTTGCTTGGACTTTAATACTATATTCCTTAAATAAGAACATTTAGTTTTATTTATTCTTTAAATAATAGCATATTTCTGAAGTCCAAGAAATAAGGACAGCCATAGATGAGCAAGCTCCTGTTTCCACAAGAATCCAAATGCCAAAGTATTCTAGATATCCTGGATTTGTGCAAGTGTGCAGATGTGTATCTCAAATGTGAGAGAAACCATATATATGCCTATGGCATGAGAAGTAGAACATTTTTCTACCATTTACTTTTTGATCTGTCTCTGCCAAATGACATGGATTAGGGAAAATAAGCTTAAATAATATTGAAAAAAAATTTAAAGCAACTGGACTTAAGATATAACTAAAAAGGTGTTCCCATGTTTTCATGACATGCCTTAGTTTTCTTTGGGGTCATGTTGAATTCTTTATAGTTTTCTTTACTTCAGCATCATCCAACTCAGTATATCTTTTCTGTTTGTTTATGTTATACAGCATTCTATAAGGTTTTTTGATTGAAATATAAGTGCTTCACAATGTTGCGTTAGTTTCTGCTGTACAATAAAGTGAATCATCTATAGTATACATATATTCCCTCCCTCATGAGCCTCCTTCCCCTCCCCCGCAACCCATCCCATCCATCTAGGTCATCACAAAGCACTGAGCTGAGCTCCCTGTGCTATACCACAGATTCTCACCAGTTGTCATTTATACATGGTAGTGTATTTATATCAGACCTAATCTCCCAATTCATCTCACCCTCCCCTTCCCCCACTGTATCCACACATCCATTCTCTACATACAGGTCTCTATTCCTGCCCTGAAACTAGGTTTGTCTGTACCATTTTTTCTAAATCCTACATATATGCATTAATATATGATATTTGTTTTTCTTTTTCTGACTACTTCATTCTGTATGACAGGCTCTAGGTCCATTCACATCTCCCCATTCACATCTCTACAAATAACCCAATTTTGTTCTTTTTAATGGCTGAGTAATATTTCATTGTTTATATATACCATATATTCTTTATCCATTCATTTGTTGATGGACATTTAGGTTGCTTCCATGTCCTGGCTTTTGTAAATAGTGCTGCAATGAACATAGGGGTACATGTGTCTTTTTGAATCCTAGTTTTCTCAGGGTATATGCCCAATGGTGGGATTGCTTGGTCATATAGTAGTTCTATTTTTACTTTTTAAGGGACTTCCATACTGTTCTCCATGGTGACTGTGTTTACATTCCCACCAACAGTGCAAGAGTATTCCTTTTAGTCTTCTTTAGTACTGATGCTTGAATTCTTTACAGATTCAAAATATGAGTTTTTCTTATTAGGTATATGGGTCATAAGTATTTTCTCCATTACTCAGTGACTTGCCTTTTGATAATCAACAGTGTCTTTTGATGGTCAGAAATTTAAAATTTTAATGAATTTTAACTTAACTTTTTTTGTATATTGTATATTTAACTTAACTTATTTTGTATATTCAAATAAAGACTGCTTAAGAAGTCTTTATTTGCCATAAAGACATTTTTCTATGTTATTTTCCCCAAGCTTGAGGTAGATTGTCTCTAAGATGTTCACCACCAGTTTCTTTCCTCTCAACACATAATGCAATTTCCTTAACAGAAAGAATGCATTCTTCCTTTCCCCTTGAATCTATGTTGGCTGCCCTTTAGTGATTCACTTGACCAACAGAATGTGGTAAAAGTAACATTCTGGAACTTTGGAAGTTGAGTCATAAAAAGCTTTAAACCTTCCACCATAGTTTTTTGGAACACTCAGGCTACAGGAAGCCAGCAAGCAGGTTAGAAATCTAACTACCCTAAGACTACTCTGGCAGAGAAGTGGTTCATGTAAGCACCCAGATATTTCAGCAATCTCAGATGAAACATCAGACCTGCGAGTAAAAAACCATACTACACATTTTATTCCTGAAAGATGTGATGTGGAGAAGAAATGGGGCCCTGTACAAGCTATAACAGCTGTTTTAGGACTTTTAAGCCATTGTAGTTGAGGTCCCAGACATTATGGAGTAGAAATGAGTCCAAATTCCTTATCTACACAATAATGAGCATAATAAGTTGTTGTTTTTAAGCCTCTAGAATTTAAGGCTATTTGTTATGCAGTGTAAAATAACAAGAAAAAAAACACATTTTATTTTAACATTTAATTTATGACTCATCGCACTTTAATTCTGGTAAGAAGTATAGTCAAGTGTCATTTTTTCCTACATGGATATTCAATTACACCAGCTCTATTCAAAAGAATCTTTTCTATTAAACTGTCCTAGTGACATTCAAAAATAAAGTGAATGTTTCTGTGTGGATCAATTACTAGGCTCTATTCTGTCCTAGTAACTTGTTTGTCTTTCTTATAAAGTATGTTCTTCCTCAAGATTATTTTGACTCTTCCAATTTTTTGCATTTCATATAAATATTAGGATAATATTGCCAATATCTGTGGAAAATCCAGCTTGGATATTTGTTTGAGACTATATTTATTAATCATGTGGAGAAAAATGAGCATCTTAAAATACTGATTCTTCCAATCAGTAAATGCACCTCTACTTTTATTTAGATTTTCTTTAATTTTTCTTATAAATATTTATTAGTTTTCAGTATAGAAGTTTTTCAGATCTTTCACTGTAGGTTAAACAAAATTTGCATTACTAAAAATAAAAGCTACCCAAGGGCTTCCCTATCTTGCCGAGTGGTAGAGAATCTGCCCACCAATGCAAGAGACACAGGTTCCATCTGGGGGACCGAGAAGATCCCAAATGTCAAGGTGCAACTAAGCCCATGTCCTAGGTTGAGTCCGACTCTTTGCAACCCCATGGGCTGCAGCACACCAGGCTTCCCTGTCCTTCACCATCTCCCAGAGTTTGCTCAAATTCATGTCCATTGAGTCGATGATGCCATCCAACCGTCTCATTCTTTGTTGCCCCCTTCTCCTGCCCTCAATCTTTCCCAGCATCAGGGTCTTTTCCCATAAGTCGGCTCTTATCAGATAGCCAAAGTACTGGAGTTTCAGCTTCAGCATCAGTCCTTCCAATGAATACTCAGGGTTGATTTCCTTTAGAATTGACTGGTTTGATCTCTTTGCTGTCCACAACTATTGAGCCCATGGTTTAGCCTAGGGACCACAACCACTCAGCTCTCATGCCACAGCTACTGAAGCCTGGGCCCCCTAGAGCACATGCTCAGCAACAGGAGAAGCCTCTGCAATGAGAAGCCTGCGCACCGCAACTGGAGAGTGGCCCTTGCTCTCTGCAACTAGAGAAAAGCCCACACAGCAATAAAGATCCAGCAGAGCCAATAAATAAATAATATAAAAGTAAACAAATAAACTACCTTAAAAAATAAAAGGAGCTCACAGCATGCAAATGAGGAATTGAACTGGTGTATTTTAGAATTAGACAGCTTGATCATAAAATGTTATGATCAAAAGTTATTATGATCAAAAAGTACAAAGTTAACATCATCTGGACCTAATTTTGCAATAGATTTGAAAGTAAGTTTGGGCACAACATGTTGATTACATCATTAAGTCAGAAAATTTTATACAACTGAAATTTTTATATTCTTTGTTTACCATCTTACAGAGTTTCTGCCCCAGGGTAGCCAGGAATTTTCATATGTGTGTCCAAATAGGAAATCACTTCTTTTATGCTAGAGGTTTTCCTTGAATGCCCATTAATCTGTGACTATTAACTCCTTTCCAAGAGTGAAGCACTAATGTAATAATGTGGCAATGGTACACCTTGTTGTGTGGACAGGGCTGGTGGTTTGTTGGGTTTTATTGGAGACGTTTCTGACCTGGCCATCACCTTTAGTAGCCCATAAATTTCAGTATCAGTAGGATTTTTGTTTTGGGTTGGACAATTTACACAAGGATGAATATTCAGTAATCTCTGGTAGATTGATACACAAGCCTGACAGTGATCCCAGAATCAGTAGGAGAACATGGATAGGGTAGTCTTACAATTCAATATGTAGACTTTTATCTATTCTTCCTATTTTCAGTACATTAACTAACTATACTAACTTTGGTATTTGAGTATGGTTTTCTTTTTGATAAGCCTCAAATTGGAGTAAACTGCAGGAAGCCAGCATGAGGAATTCCACCTGTGACAAGGTTATGTGGGAGGAAGCCTGACAAACGCAAGGACGTGACGGCTTTAGGTTTTCCCCCTGGAATTTCCTGAGCATCCACCCCACCAAAAAATAAAAATCTGCCGGCTTTTGTTCTCTGCTTCTCTACTCTTCTAATACACTCTGGAAAAAGTCATCTCTAAGCTTTGGTCTTCTGCATTTGAAAGGGATGTTTCAGTTAAACCTCCTCTAGTAGTTCTCTGGCTTGCCTAACAAGTTCCCGACCCCTTACAGCTTGTGAATTGCTTGCAGCCCCCAACCGGGAGAGGCACAAAGCTTAAAAGCATCTTAAAGATACAGAACCTTTTCTAAAGAGTTAAAAACCATATTGGTGACGGGTTTTCACTGTTGATTCAATGATTGCCGCCAGGCCTCCATATTCTTTATCTTTTAGGCACCTGGGAAGATGTTAATCAATGTAAACGGGGTATGGAAAAAGATATATAGTAGTTTTGATGTTAGCAACACTAGACTTTTGAGTTAATTACTTTTCTTTTGTTATAAATCACTGTACTCCTTTCACTTGTTATAAATTGTTGTATCTTTGCTATGTAAGAATGTAACTTTATTTAGTGCTTTCTGAGAGTGGCGCCAAACTTTGGGAAGATCAACACAAATAAGTCTTCTGGTTGACAAACCCTTATCAGAAAAAAGGTTGTAAAATGTTAATTGGCCCTTCTGGCGGAAGATGACGTAAATTACCTAAGACTTGTGTTTGCAGTCAGGTATGCAGAGAGAAAAGCCTGCTTTTGATAAGAGTCTAAACTGCTAACGCTGCATAACTTTGTGTTACCCATTGATCTCCATGTATTATCAAAGATATAAATAGCCCCTTGAACAATAAAAGGATGGGACCAGTTTTCCGGACTAGTGTCTCGGCCTAGTTTCTTGGGAATCTGGCTCCCCCCATGTCTCTTTCTCTCACCCCTTTTCCTCTCCTTCTTTCTCCTCTTTACTCTAACTTCAGGCTGAATTCCCATCTGGAATGGGGCGGCTCACCAAGTCTACTTACTTGCCCTGCCCTAAGATCCGTAAGAGAGAGTGCCCAAGGAGGGGCACTCTCCGCTATTCGAGCAGGCGCCAGCAGCCCCTCGTAGATGGTGCAAGCTCCTTGTCTGGAGCTTTATTGGCCTTCCCCGTAAACCAAGTTATTCAGCCTCTTTCCTCCGCCTAATTTTCCTACTATACTATTTCTTCTAATCTCTTTTATATTTCTATATAAGTTTTTCCCTCGCTTACTCCGTCTCTCCTTCGAATCACCCTGGTTCCACTGGGGCTGGACCCCGGCAGTAGACCACTGTTTTATTGTTGTTTGGCCAAAGTTGGGTTCAGGAGGATCATGTGGCTGGTGGAGTGAAAGGAGAAATGAAAGTCTATTTGGGTCTTGTACATTCTTTCAAAAAACTTTCCCCAGAGACTTATTTGGACGCTCACATTCAGAAATAACTAGTGTTTCACAATCCAAACCATATGAATGTTTTGTAAAATAGATCAACTTGCTTGTATTCCTCTATCCTCACTCCCCAGCTAGATTAATTTTCAGCTTTATTGGGTCTGATAAGTTAGTTAAGCAATAACCCGATTTCTATCTCTTCTACTGTTCATTTATAGCTTTTTGTATATCCTTTACAATAAACTCATAAGCTTAGTTAGTTTTTCCCTGAGTCTTGCAAGCCATTCTAACAAATAGTTGAACTCAAGGAGGGGGTTGTGGGAACCCAGATTTATAGCTAGTTGGTCAGAAGTATAGTAATTTGGTCGGAAGTGCAGGTGACCATCTGGGACTTGTGGTCAGCATCTGAAGTGCACAATCTCATGTAGCTGAGCTCATGAAATCTGATGCAAACTCCAGGTAGATAATTTAAGAAATAAATTAAAATGCAGGAGACCCAGCTGGTATTGGAGAATTGCTTGATGTGTGGAAACCTCCCCCCTATAATTTGTTGTCAGAAGTATTGTGAATATAAATAAAGGAGAAAAACAGGACTGGTTTTTCCCAAGATAGCGTGTATAGCTGAAGATTATTCATGTTCTGAATGAATACCACCGCATGCTGTTCCTCTTAAATACACCACAATTTATTTATCCATATTAAAAAATAAATCAGGAAAGTTATTCATGTGTGTTTGTGTCACACAAAAAGTTATCCTTTAGCCCAATTCTGTGCACTTAAGGATAAAAAGAAAGAGGATTTTGAGAAAGAAGAAGTCATAGATTGAATACAAGATAATTGATTGAAACTTGGAAAAATTTTAAATCATCTTGACATTAAATAATATGGCAATATGTTCATGTAAGATTTTAAATATAACCTATAATTATCTACCTTTATCAATTCAGATTCTTACACCAATTAGTGCAGTGGTATCATTTTTGCATTTAAGAAGGAAAACCAGAAGTCCTTGAAGTTTATCCTTTCACTCTTCCATCACGTCCCACTCCTTGGGTATTATCTGGGCTAAATCTGGATGCTAACAGTTATTATATACACCATAAGAAATTAATGACAAGAATCTATCCATAAATAGAAAAGCTTTCTATTATCTGGGCTAAATCTGGATGCTAACAGTTATTATATACACCATAAGAAATTAATGACAAGAATCTATCCATAAATAGAAAAGCTTTCATAATATATGAGGTATCTTATAATTTTATGAAAACCTGCACCCACCCTATGAAAAGGATATCATAGCATACAAATGAAGAATTGAATTGAGATGTTTAAGGATTAGACAGTTTAATCGTAATATGTTTGAATCAAATATAACATTAATACTATCTGGACTGATCATTTGCAGTGATTTGAAAGCAAGTTTTGGGCATAATGTGACTTCTAAGTCAGAAAATGTTATAAACATGAAATCTTTATATTGTTTATTCACAGTCGTAAGGGGGTTCTGCCCCACCATGACCAGATTTCCATATGTGTGTCCAAATAGATAGCTAATCACTCCTTTGCTGCAATAAATTTGGTCAATCTGAAAAGAAGTAGGGTTAGAGGTAATTTTTTACATAAGATTCAAGATCCTACCAATACACAATACATTTCAAACATATATGATTTGCAATCATAACCAACATTCACTGGCAATTGAATTAATAAATTTATAAATTATTTTGCCAAAATATGTCATAATTATTTTATTCACATGCACGAGAATAAACATATCACTGGTCTCATTTTTTCTTTTTAGCAAAATTTGACAAAATTAAAGAGAGACATGGACAAGTCCACAGCCATGGCTGAATAGATATTAACATATATGTCAGTTGCTTTCTCAGCAATTTATAGAGCTAGATGAAAAATATTAGTAAAGCCACAGATGTTCTGAACAGCCCTATCAATTACCCTGGTTTAATTGATACTGACATTGCAATGTTTGTTAGAAAACTGTCCCCAAAACAAAAGTTCAATTTGTTTTCACCACTAAAAGTTATAGCAGGCATCAATCTGGGGACTAAGAAGGAACTTTGCCTAATAGCACCTTCAAACTTACAAATTAGACACGCTCCTTTCCTTCAGCTATTGGAAATAGCAGACCTCAGTGGATGCATTCTCTGGTGAATGGTGACCATCCAGCACCTTCACGAAAACGCCCATGTGAAGCTCCTAAGAAATCATCTGACTAGGACTTTTAAAAAGAATTCAACAGTTTTGTTTCCTCAGGTAAGTGTGTGTTTGATGTCTTAGAATAATTAAATTCCTCATTTTATTCTTCTGTGACTACAGTCTGTTATAGGAGCTCATTAGATAATATTTTTAAAGGCTGCCATACTTCTCTAATATGGGACACAGTTTGAATGGTAATAACAGCAGTTAATAGCATTACATATTATGATGGGGAAAAGTATGGTAGATAAAGATTTTTGTTTTTCAGATAGTCAATCAATTCTGGAATTTTAGAAACTATTAATTACACAAAGCAAAACAAAATTTTTATTTTTCNCCTCAAAATGATGACAAATAATTTCATATTATAGAGTCTTTGAATAACAATTTTTAAAAAAATGATCTCCTAATACAATAAAATACTCCAGTGGAAAGAAACTGGAAATAACTTTGAAGTTTTCACCAAAAATAAGATTTCTATTAGCAACTCAGTACTTGGAATGGTGCTAAGAAAGAATAAAAAATAAATAGCCCTATCATTGAGGAACTTACAATCTAATAGGAAACATAAGAAACCTAAATATAATAAAATTAACTAGAAGAATGGTCATTTCATTGTATAAAAATACAATAGTTTAGAAGAAGTGACAGAGCATTTTAAAATCAAAGAGTCCCAGATAATTTTACAAAGATTAAAGAATCTGCCTGCAATGTGGGAGACCTGGGTTCCATCCCTGGGTTGGGAAGATCCCCTGGAGGAAGGCATGACAACCCATTCTAGTGTTCTTGCCTGGAGAATTCCATGGACAGAGGAGCCTGGTGGGCTACAGTCCATGGGGTCACAAAGAGTCAGATATGACTGAGCCACGAAGGACACACAACAATCATATTAGAGTTGACCACTGAAGCACGGAAAGGATTTGGCCGGGCATTTGCACAGGGCAATGTGGGAAGGGGTGATGTCATCGTATTAATAATAAAGAAACATTACGGAGAATAGTGAGAATGCTCATATGGAGTCTACGGCATATCAGCATGATGAAAGAATGTACAAACAAAGGATACAGGCTGGAGCTGGTTATTAGGTCACCCCTACACGCACCACTCTAACAAAGGCACTCTTAGTGGATAATGGAAAATGTTCAGATATGTATACACACTTCTGAATTCCAGTTATCTTCTCTGTGACTCAGGCTCATTTACATAGGAGCTATAGACCATAGTAGTAGTAGTGTGAGTCTCAGTCGTGCCTGACTCTGCGACCTCTGGGACTGTAGTCCAACAGGCTCCTCTGTCCATGGGATTTCCCAGGCAAGAATACTGGAGCGGGTTGCCATTTCCTACTCTAGGGGATCTTCCCGACCCAGGGATCCAACCTGGTCTCCCACATTGCAGGCAGAATCTTTACCATCTGAGCCACCAGGGAAGAGTTTTGCCATTTAAAAAATCAGGATGAAAATAGCTACAAAGTTTTTATTAAGAGGCTTGAAACTATCTACTCAGTTTTATAACTTAGGATATACAGTGGGCTTCCCTGGTGCCTCACACGGTAAAGTTACATCCATATTGTATGTACCTAAGGTTTTGAGTTGATTCACGTTGACTCTGGATACACCTCAGCGTATTTATCCACATTTAAAAAACAAATCCAAGAATGTTTGATATGTTGGCTAAAGTTATCTTAAGCACAAAATAAACAGTAATGTTTGGGAAAAAAATTACCTAGGACATTATAACTTAGCATACCTCTATATTTCATTGTTGCCTCCCCAAAACCTTTTTCAGCGCCCCTTTCACCTCCTTATTCCTTAAGGTGTAGATGAGTGGATTCAGCATGGGAGTCACCAGGTTGTAGAAGAGGGTGAGAAACTTGCCTTGGTCTTGGGAAGAGCTGTTTCCTGGCTGCATGTACATATAGATGATGCTCCCATAGAACAAGGAGACCACAGTGAGGTGGGAGCTACAGGTATTGAAGGCCTTCCTGCGCCCAGCAGCTGACTTGATCCTCAGCACAGCTGCTGCGATGTAGCCGTAGGAGACAAGAATAAGAGTGAGGGGCAGTAGGACAATGAGAACGGCAAAGGTGAAGGCCAGCATTTCCACTGCGCGAGCGTCCACACAAGCCATCTTGATCAGGGCCGGCATTTCACAGAGGAAATGGTTAACTCGTCGCTGACCACATCTGGAGAGAGTCATCGTCAGTGGCGACATGACGATGGCATTGACCAGTCCGCTTCCCCAGGCCACAGCCACCAGTCGCAAGCACAGCTGGGGGTGCATAATGACCCTATAATGCAAGGGCTTGCAGACTGCAGCATAGCGGTCATAGGCCATGACAGCCAGAAGGAGGCACTCGACCCCTCCAACAGAAAGGAAAGAGAAGAGCTGGACAACACAGCCCGCATAGCTGATGGTCTTATCAGGGCCCCAGAGGTTAACCAGCATCTGGGGGACACAGCTAGTACTGAAGCAGAGATCTAAAAAGGAAAGATTTGCCAGAAAGAAGTACATTGGCGTATGAAGTCGAGAGTCTAATATACACACAAGGATTATGGCGGAATTTCCCAGGACAGCCACTGAATACAGAGTAAAATTTACTGTGAAGAGCACCATCTCCAGCTTGGGACGATCGGAGAAGCCCACTAAGATAAAACCGTACTCTGAGCTGTCATTGGATTTTTCCATTGCCTTCTTTTCATGTCATCCGTATAACTGGTAAGAATGAAATAAAGAATACCTAATCTTTATTTTCTGAAAACCATTGAAAATCAGGATTTTTAAGGAACATGTAAGACATCAAGTCTCACAGCCCATTCAATATTTGAATAGCTTCTGCCCAGGCACATTATTTGTTTATCATTTGTTCAAACACATAGGCAGATTATTTCATTGTTGGAAAATTCAGAACGAGAATCAATAACTTTTTATCAAGTAGTAAATTTCCCCTTATTCATAAGCTAAAGTATTTTAATCTTATTGAGCATATATCATATCTTAATATCTCTTAATATGACCATCATTAAAATATTTTAAATGAGTTACCACACCTATGTTTTCTTAGATCAAAGCATTCAGTTTCCTTCAACTGCTCTTATAACAAGGTTATCAGGTATATTATCACCTTAGTAGATGTCTTCCAAATACCCTAAGTGTTGACAATAACCTTCTGAAAATCTGACAACCAGGACTAATCTCAGTATCCAAGACATGACTTGAAAATCCCAAAAATCTGCCTACCATGATCTGGACTATTGTAATCTTATTAATGTTGTTTAAGTATGTATTTACTTCACAGTGTCATCATTTTCACTTAGATTATTATTGTATCTGCTAAATATCCCAGTTCTTCCCGTGAAATGCTGTCAACTCAGATCTCTATCATTAATTTCTTTGAAAGAAATAGAATTCTGCAATCTAAATGTCTAGAGTCAGAGAGGACATTCTATCCAGTAATAAAATGACAACTTTGGGTATAATCTCTTAGGCTTTTAGAAACATCAGAACAACATGATTATCTTGCAGAAGAGAAGTGCATGGTGACCAGGACGAATGGAGAAAAAAGGAAAGATAGTGCAGTACATAAGGAGTAACTTTAAAAAGTAAAAAAAAAAAAAGAAAAAAGATTGACCCTAATATGGCTAAGAAGAATAAAGAGAGTCTTGAATCCATAAAAGACAGATTTTTATTTGGAATAAGAGCATTAAGGTAATAATGAAACTAAATATCACTTTTAAATATCATTTTTTAAACAATTACAATTGAAAGAAAATTTAAATTAAGAG